>APFE031380889.1:70898-95479 GCA_000404065.3 Pinus taeda
TTTTATTAATTCATAAAAAATTATCTCATGCAGAGCTTGATTTCAAAAAACCACTTGCTTCATTCTTTTCAGATTTATTGTCGAAATGGTAATGACAACAAACTTATTATCTAAATGGTAATGACAAAAAGACACAGATAGTAGGAAAACAAAGCTTAAAGACCATACACAAAGTGCCATATAAACTAGAACATTCCATGGATCAAAATACAACCTATACTCATGATTAACCTACAAGATTACCCGAAGGTGGGTCACCTGGACCATTGCCATGTTGCTTGTGAAAGGATTTATCGATATGAGCCTCCATGTGTGCCATCTTTCCTTCAAAGTTATCGAGCCTCTCATGAAGACACTTATGCTCTCGCCAAAGGGAGACTAACTGATCCATCATGTGCCACAGATTATACTAGAGATCATTCATGAAAGAAATGATCTCGTTTCTATCGTCATTTCTGTCACCGCTAGTTGCTCCATCATAGTTATCACCTAGTGAAGCAACTCTTCTAAAGCATCAAATGGAAGAGGAAGTTCAACTTCTTTCAATGAAACTTCTTGCTACTATTCTAATTCCTCCCCCTTGTCCTACTGCTCAACAAACTACAAGACAAAAGGGGGTTTTAAGACAATATTTGGGTAAATTGTCTCAACTTGAGACAAAAGAAAACTTGTCTGTTGTCTTAAATATTGTCTTTAAGCGGGGTCTCAAATTAAATTGTCTTAAAATATTGTCTCTATAAAGACAATATATAACACGAGCATTTTTGTCTCTCTAGAGACAATAGTTGGAATTAAAGATATATTTTATTTAAAAAGACAATGTCTTTGATCTGAATAAAAAATTACATTCAAAGATAATACATCATCACTTTTGTCTCTTTAGAAACAATATAAAATAATGAATCTAGAAAAATATCTCATCATTGAAATAAACCAATATTAAAAGTATTTAATTAAAAATAAACTACAATATCATTGATTAATTCATATGAGGACACAGTGGAATCGAACCCTTTAAAGAATTATGTGAGAATTATTGTAGTCATTGAAATTGCATATATAGGCATTGATTTTAAAACTAAAAATTGCACCGAGAGGTGCAAAGAAATGCTGATAGAAGTAGGAATGTGGAAGCCAATAAGCAAGTGAAATATATGGAAAGTGCAATTACAAAAAACTCAAAGACACCATATCAATCCATTTTACCCCACCTTACTTGCCCAATAAGAGTTTTGGAGTACCTTTCCAACATTTTATAGGCTACTTGAAAAGAAAAAAAGAAAAAGACATAGAAACCAATGTGACCCACAACTTGATATTTATCAATAATTGCAATCTTCTTGGAAGGCAGTAGGTCAATATTACTCCAAGCTTGAACTTTTATTTTTTAAAAGTTGGCTATTATCCATCTCCAACAACCAAACACTGAAAAAGTACAATTGAAACATTATTTACTGAAGGCCCTGCCCAAATAAGAAATAGTCTCCCCAAGATTCATAAGCTTTCATTTATGATTCAGCCAAGTAGGGGAATGATTCAGCCAAGTAACGGATTCATCTTGGCCAAAACGAAACCCTGATTTTTCCTTTCTAACAACTACTCTTGCTCCTTTTGCAAAAATGTCCTAGTAAAAATTAGTACCTTCCATAAATTGTTGAATCAACGAATGTGTTAAATTTGAGCCATTTGCAAAGTGAAAATTTAGGTATATTACAATACATATCTTGAAATTTGATATATGTAATGTCCCTTAATAATAAATAATAAATAATAAATAATATAATATAGATTAGAAACAAGAAAATAAATAATAACAATAAATAATAAATAATATAACAATACATTCAAATATTAAATAGATAATAACAGAGAAAAATAGTAAAAAAAGAAATAAAACAAGAAAGCAGTAAAAATTAGTAAAGCTATCAAAAAGTAAAAACAAAAGAAATAAAACAAGAAAGCAATAAAGTTGCATGTGGACACACTCCACCAAGCCATCGTTTTGGAGTCTGTGAATTTCCAAGGAGGGAGTCCTTCCAGTCAAACCATTCTGTATACTAGACCACTGGGTTCGTTAACTTTGGAATCATGAGTTTTAGCAAGTCAAGGTCCCGCGGGACCAATATAGCCCAGAGTCAGCTACTAGGGAAGATGCAAATGTTATTTTTAATGATGACTTTACTTATTTACTTCATTAAAATGTGTGGTGAACTAATTAGGTGTGCTTACTTAGCTAAGACAAATACTTTTATGGAGCATCTAAATATGTTTTATTGTTTAAACTTTATGATATATCTAAATCGTATACTATGATTTCAGTTTAGTTTAATTAACTGTTATGATGTTGAGTATAATGTTACATGAGGTTTCGTGATATAATGGTAGGAGGATACTGATGTACATGTGGTTCTTATTGTCATGATGTATCCTTATGATGATGCTGATATGCATAGGCATTATGATGTTATGTCGAGGTATATTGACTTATTCATTTACTACGTGATGATAGGTATTTAATGTTGAATACTCATGATGGATATGATATGCATAACATGGCATAGGAATTATGATGCTATAATATGAGGTTTATTAACATGTGGTACATTTATTATGTGAAGTCATGATATGTCTTTGATGCAAATATGTTGATGTTATAACTTATCATGGTATTTCATGAGGTGAAGCATGTCAGTTGCGTACAAATTTATGACATGCACAAGCATGCAATTCATTATTATTCATAATGTTGCAATTAACAATGATAAATGTTCTCATGATGACATACAAGACTTGGCATGTAGATTATTTTCTATGATGGCATAGCTAATGCATTGATTGCATGTTGAGATGTGGTGATTGACAAGAAATCACAAATGGGTCGAGAGGGTTGGTTTATATGATGATCTCGTCAAAGCCCATACTTGCGAGGGAGAATATGTAACACTATATGGGCTGGGGACAAACTCAATCAACACTACATATGCCACTGGTTCTTTTGTCTTGTATAGCTCTTGATGGATAGCTCTTGAGGGCTATGGGACCATGTTGAGGAGGCCAACTACCTGATATTGAAGGCTAGGTGCCTAGTATTGTATTGGGATGCAGAAGTCTGGTAAGGGTGTAAGGACTTTGGTGCGTGAGTGAGTTGTGCAGGGAGTGGGCCAACCTTGCGAGATGCCCGGAGACATTGAGCACTGTACTGGATGCATGCCTCGAGGCAGATGAGGTCTGAGTCATGCGAGAGCCTTGGGGCTAGCCTTGGACTAGGATATAGACCAAGGAGGCTTATGTGTGGTTCCGAAAGTGGGAAAAGGGATAGAGATTCCTTGGGATTTCCCCGGTGTTGTGAAACTTTCGATGCCTGCTGGGTATACTAGCTTAGTGGCGGGTCTCGGCGAACATGAAGTAATAAATAACAAAATAAAATGTTAAATAATTTAACTTAATTTCGGGATGAAGTTCCTTAAAAGTGGGGGAGTATGTAATGTCCCTTGATAATTAAATAATAAATAATAAATATAATATTAAATACAGAAAATGAATAATAAACATAAATAAAAAATAGTAATAGTAAATAAATAATAAATAATAATAAAATAATAAATAACAATACTAAAGCTCTAAATAAATATAAATATAAATAAACCAAAAAAATAGTAAAAAAAGAAATAAAACAAGAAAGCAGTAAAAATCAGTAAAGCTATCAAAAAGTAAAAACAAAAGAAATAAAACAAGAAAGCAGTGAAGTTGCATGTGGACACATGGAGTGTGTGCATGTGGTTCCCCTTCCAATGTTTGCTCTATTTAATAGATGGTGAGGAAGATGAGAGGCATTCCATCATTCGATGATTCCATCATCCATTCTCTTGGGAGAATAGTGTTGTGAAACAAAGGATTCCTTGGTAGTAGTACATTGATTGACGGCTCGAGGGTGGCCAGTTGTAGAAAGATTTTGTGCAATTGAGCCTACGATTGGGTGGAGAGTCGTCCCCAAGACTTTGTTGTAGTTAGCAAAATTCAACTAGCGTTCAACCCTAAAATCACAAGTGAGAAACATCATCGTCACAGGTAAGTTGTCTCTACTTATATTTTTGAAAATTGATGTTAATTAGTTGATAAATTGTGTGTTGATTATAAATTGCAAGATTAATCTAACTAATTACATGTTTTATTTCAGGGTTGTTATAATATCATATGGATAACTTACGTAAGGAAAATAATGAAAATATTTTACAGTGAATTTTCTCAAGTTGAATGTCAATTCTCCAACACCTTTATTAGAGCTAATAATACTTTGATATTTTCTCCAAAGAATATCTAAAATTAAAATAATGAGGTGGAGATTGCAAGTTACCTTTAAATTGGTGTTCATGACTCATTCCAACGACTAAAATGGTCTATATATCAATGCATGTTTTGTACATAGTAAAAGTGGCTAGCTTTTAGGAGCTCTTTTTGGTGGACAAATTCTTGAACTAGCACAGTGATCTTACAAGGGTGTGAAAGGCTTGACCTAAAACTCAATCCATTCCCTGCATCCCATCAACATCTAGCACCATTTTGTGATCTTTCTTCAAGCAGTTATCCAATCTTGTAAAAGCTAAATATCTTCCTAATATTATATCTAGATACAACAAATCTTGTTGCTCTTTTCTTTTGTGTTCGGCAAAGAGAAGAAAAGAAACAAAATTTAGGAAAAACTATCTTCTATAATGGTAATTGTGTCCTCCATCTCTAGGTAATAAGATACTAGAAATAAAAGATACTAGTGGGGCATGAAACTAGATCACAATAGTTCTTTCCAACACCAAGGCTGGCACTACCAAGCAAATACAGTTTTACATTACCTGTGTCTTCTCAGAAAGACTCGTTGGGTTTTGGTCCTAAATCTAGCAAGGTCAAGGATCAACTTTTTTGTTAATTTAGTGTTGATCATCTTCCAATTCTTGGAGTATACATTTTCGGTGCAAGAGGCTAGAGATTAGGAATCAATCAGTTTTCCTTGTAAGAGGGAATCACATACATATAATTATCTAATCTTTTATTATTACCAAAAATCCTTGCAAGAACACATTCCATCCTTGAAATGATGATACCGACTGTCATACCTCACAATAAGTTCTCGCCCTGTAGTTTTAAAAAAGAGTTTGGAAGAAGTATGAAAATCACCACAAATGCAAAGATTCTTGATGATTTGAATAAGAATTCTCCCAGGAATACTAATAAGCCCAAATGCAATTACCAATTCTCACTATGTTGGGATAAAAATTGTTATTTCTACTCATCCTCTACATCGTGCAAAACAAAGTTTTTATTGGGCACATACCTTGCCTCCTTCATCAACTTGGTTAATTCCTGCAGCTTTTCATAGATCACTTTTATTTATGGATGCCTTCTGTCTTTGACAGTGAAACTATGCACCCTACCTTCGACCTCAATACAACGGACTCTTGTTTACTTTTTTCAATCCATTCTCTTTCATCTTTTTCTTCACATTTGTGAGACAGTCCCACCTTCCAGCTGAAACATATATATTGGACAAAAGCACACATGCTGGAGAATCGTGTGGTTCCAACTTGAGAATATGTTTTGTTGTTTGTTTCCCTATATCAACATTTTCATGGATTCTACAGGAAGACAACAAGGTCTACCATACCAAATCATTTGGTTCAAACAACATTTTATTTATTAAATCTTCAGCCTCATTCAATTTCACTGCCTTTTTAATGTCGTGTGTTGTATGCTACCTAGCTATAAGGTATGGTCATAATGACCTCAGATTGTGTTGTGGATAATCTGACTGAAGCAAACTTTAGTTGTGTGTGTTGTGATGTTGAGACTCGAGAGAAATAGATGGAACAATATCAAATGTGTGATGACATTATGGAGTAGTGAATTAACTCTAGTAACATACAACACCCTATAATGTTGAAAATCATCAAAATATTGACAAAATAGAACCCACACACAATAAGTCAACCTGGAGGGGGCTTAAAATGAAAGTCACTTGTACTGATAGTATGGAATGAGGGAACCATGAGAGTGGGTCTAGTCATAAGCACAGTGCAACCAATAAAAAGGATAACTAAGAAGCTCATGAATGGATCCATCTAAAAATGAATGATGATGAGGATAGGCAATAAGGTCTTAAATGAATCCCTGTGAAAACCAGAATTCTAGATTGCATTCTTCAAATGTAGGAGCTAACATGTGACTACATAAAGCCTCTAGGATTGTATGCAAGAAAATTCCTTGGGACTTATACGAACCATTTTAGAATGCAAAAAATCTTGCAGAAGATTGCTACATATTCTCACCTACGTTTGTTTTACTTTATTCAACTCCTCAATTCCTCCACATCATTGTGCTTCATCTTGCATCTTTCATTCAATAGAGACAGGTTAAGCAAGAAAATTATTATATCGAATTAACAGTATGGAAATTCACTGAAATATAAATGATGTTACACATACCTTTAGCTTTTTCTCTGTGGTATGTTTTACACAATATGATTTATGTTGAACCCTTCCACCATGAGTAATCATAGTCAAATAAAACCTAGAGTATCTTACACATAAGGGCTGAAAACTACTTTGGTAGTGCAAAAATTTCACTTTGAAACCACAAAATATTTTTGTCAGTTAGTACAGAAACAAAACATAGACTCCATGAGAATTACCAGGATAGAACAATCTACTAACCCAACAAGTGTTATTATAAGTTTCAAACTTTCATATACACCAAATCCTAACATTCAAATAGGCACCTTGCCGATGACAAATATTGCATGGAAACATATATCATTCCCTGAAAAGTATTTCCTGAATTTCATAACATACCAATCATTAATTTTAACATTTCATAGATCCATATTCATCAATATTTCACTGACCAAACCATTCAGTGGGATGCTAATAGAGGTCTCTAACAACATCTCACTAGATAGAATCTAGATGCAACAACCATGCATAGAACAAGTAAAACAAAAAAATTCAACATGCCCAAACTTATATGCATTACTGGTAGTGAAACAACATCTCAATTTAAACATACCATCCCTTTAACAAGCTCCATTTGACCCCTCCTAAACGAATTCTCCGACAACCACTGTAGCTTCACAAAGGAAATGAAGATACCATAAGGGAGAAAATATATTTCTCCTCACCAAACCATTAACACACAAGCTAAAATCAACAATACAATTTTGCATAATTAACTTCTTGTATTCTTCTAAAGTGATCACCATTCAATCAAAGATTTTTACCTCAGAACAAAATACATGAACCCACTGGCCATCAAAAGTCCTCTTAAAACCACCACTCAAAACACCACATAGAGCACAGTTCATACCACAACCAGGCATACCATGGCTAGCTACAATTGAATGCCTCATGCCTTGGAGTTGGTATTTCCAGTTTAAAGCTTCACATGGCTAACAATACCATCCTCCAAAAGAATTCCTTAAATTACCATAGTAATCTTGGTGAGCTGCTAACTGCAATATAATGTTGACATGAAAATTTTAAGATACCCAGTATAATGCACTATAACAATACTGCAGTAAATAGAGAGATAAAAATAAAATAGAGGAAGGAATAGCTAGATCAGCGAGTAGTAATTGCAAACACAAATCATGTTTGATAGAGTAGATTCCAATAATCTACAAATATCGCACAAAAGAGATTCGTATCTTGGTGAGATAGACGACACCTCGTAACAATCAAAATGCCTTTCTAATGTAACTTTTGCAACAAGAGGCTGGGACATTGTCTCTTTAGCCTGGAACATTATCTGAGAAGAAGAGCTTGGGCATCCAGTAGTAATGTCTCTTTATAAAATCAGAGAAATATTACTAGACATGTGAATGTATCAAAAGCAAGATGAAGAATCATGTGTTAAGCAAGTTTTCTGATAAAAAAGTTTAACAGAGTTAAAACTACCATTCACTGAAGTTTAAATAGAAACCTAGAACAAAGACTTCTAAAAAAAGTCTCAAATTTAGATGATTCAAGGTTATATCAAAACAGGCATGCTATTTAATGCACTATAGAACTAACATTTTGGATGCAATGGAGTCATCAAAGATGGGGTCAATGATTTCTGAACATAGTTATAATTATAATTTATGAAACAAACGAACAACGTATATTTACTATTTTCCTAGGAACTTATAATTGTATTTTATGAAATGAACAAACATCATACATTTACCATTTTCATAGGCACTTGTATGCCTAAAATATTAATAACTGCCACTGCTCCTACATGACATAATTATTTGATATTGACCACTTCACATTTTAAAAAAGATATTCAATTAAGACGTGCCATAATTTTGTCCATGACACGAATGCCACTTGACAATGAACAAATATTTTGAGAAATACATTCTTCAATATCAAACCATATAATCCATTGCCTACTATTCTATGGCATCAGATCAGTTTTGGAACATGCATGACTCGGAGTAAACCTCAGCTGTCTTGGTTGAAACAAAGAACCAACTGCACCATACAATCTTAAATATCAATCAAACACAAAGTATAAGGTTTAGTCCCAATGATGGAACTAGCTAGAAAGCAATATGCTTAAAGCCCCTCGCTCTCAAATATTATTATGTACAGATGATACAAAGGAATTTGAGATATTCTTGGCCCTCAGATGTGTCTTTAGTTCCTCCTTATTTGCTACTAATGAACACTAACAAGGGTTTTAGCAATTTACATCACATTGTTATGTGTTTGATAATGATCCTATGTTTTTTGTGAAAGGATCTATCCTCACCCAAAGGAGAATATGGATGGAAGAAGAATTGAACAAACAATAACTAATGTTGGCATCGGATTCTGGTGACCCATTAATCCCTTAAGGAATGGATAAAGATTAATAATCACCCATAGAGAGAAAAACCTTTCAGTTTTCCAAACAATGGACCCCAAGATTGATAACCACTATTAATAGCTTGGGAAACACCTACTACTACACCAAAAAGATTTACCACAAGCAAAGTAGTTAGAGGGATGAGAAGACTGGTCCACTTAAACACATAAAGCTCAGAAAATTCACCATCTTCATCTGAAGACTTTGATGTGATAGTAAATTTTGTGTCAATCCTTGCTATAACTTTCAGTAACTCTTGAAATACGACAAACATATGTCCTAATACACCTCTAATAACCCAAAATTTGTCATTCCTCCACCATTCATCAATGCCAACTGTACTCCAACGTAGATCTAGAATAGTAGTTGTAAAAATGGAAATAAAATATAATATGAAGAACACACTTGCAAAGTTCCTAATCTGCAGATCAAAATAAATACAACAATCAGGGGAAAAATGTGAAGCATTTTATGACAACAAAATCCAAAAAAAATCTAAAAGGAAGGTTGCATTAGAGGTGGGTAAATCTTGAAAATATTAGGGTTAGTAAGGGTTGACAATATTACATGAGGAATGATAAACTTACCTATAAGAAGACAAACAACTGGTAGGGTACAATATGCAACTAGTGGGAGGGATGTGAGAGGATAAACTATGGTATTAATGTATGATAGCCTCTGAAATTAGTGTAGCCATACCAAATTGGACAATACCTACTTAGTAAAATTTCAACAGAACTAGGGGCTCATCGGAGCACTTGATTCAAAAGCTCTAAAAGATTGATTGGTGCAAATTCCTTGAATGCAGGATGTGCATGCATGTAGTATATTGAAATCAAGCCTTGAGAATGCATTTTAAATCCAGTCAAAATATCCTATGTGACAAAACCATAAATCCACTCAATCTGCACAAAATATGAGAACCCATTCATATTAGATATTTTCTTCAAGAACAATTTCCTGGTGCTGTGTTTCCTAAACACAATGATGCCTTATTCTGAAGAGAATTTATGCACATTTAGGAAAAATGTTTATACAACTTAACTATAGAAAAAACCGGTTCAATGAAATAAAGAATATCTATAGCATCATCAAATAGATTCACATCCACCACTACTCATACCTCTTTTCCCCATTCTCACTTGTCTTCATATCCACACCTGATAACATGAATGGCTTCTTTCAATAAATAAGCAGGATTCATATATTATGGAAGACCACCATTTTCCATGAGGGTCGATTGAATAAGCACTGGTGATTCACCAAATCGTTTCTCTAAGCCCCTTTGGGACATGAGCAATGATTTCTCATCATCAAATCCTACAATACAAAATTTCAAAGAAGGGTGAGGGCAAACAATGTTTAAGGGTAAATGAGCTGTCAAAAAATACAAATCACTAGTTTGGACTTGGACTCACCTTCAACACCCTCTTCTATGTCTTCTAAAAGTAAAGATGGGTATAGTAGATTCATTTCGCTTGGTTCTCTTCTTATCATCATCATACCTTTTGTTTTATTTTCTGCACTTCTTTCGAGATCCTCAAGAACATCTCAGAAAACATGATGGTTCAAGATCCTTCTTAGTGAGAACAAGATCATAACCATAGAGTGCTTGTCTATTAAAAAAACACCCGGTACCCAAATAAACAAGCCCTTGGATACCATCGAAACCTCTTAAGGTGATCTGCAAAGATTTCAGAACTGATATGCTAGGCTGAAATTATATGAAAATATCATGATTTCATATAAGAAAACATTTTGGGTGTTGATAAATTCTTACATCAAAGAACACAATGTTACAATTAGTATATCGAGCATGTCGATCAATGCCATCAAATCTCTGAGGAAACTGTACATAGCAACTTTTTTTTCCCACAAATTGGATCAATTAGAAAACACATTGCCTCATGGATAACTTTATTGTTGTTTATATAATGATCACAATCAAGTTTCAACATAAAGAGGCCATTTGTGAGAACAACAGACATTAGAACCTAAGTCGAGCAATGGATAATAATGATTAGTGTCAGCATAATAATTAATGAATTTCATATGAGGAAATCACCAGAAAAAGAGGTGTACATAGCTAGGAATATACCAATGTATTCATTGCATCAGCTTTCTTGTGGTGTTGGAAACTAGGTCTCTTTTCATGGGATACATAAACTAACCATGGCAATTCATTTCCATCATTGTTAACTCCCCCACTGTGACCTAAGAATACCCGAAGCATAAAGTGAAAAATTTAGAATTACTAATTTCTTTTACTTGCAACATATTTATAAGCATGTTAACAAAAGGGAGAGAAAATTATGATACTGCATATAGACTACAAAGGAATGATAAGACTCTCGGGTAAAAGATGAGTATCTCATACCTGGATCATCCTAGGATGGTCTTGAGTGTTATTGCCTGGCCATGCAGTTCCATCCTGCATGCTCCATCCCTCTTATGGCACTTTTTGTGCTTTGGCCACAAGAGCATTAATCTAGATCTTTTACTCTTCATATTCCCTCTAATATTGGCACAAATATGGAAGATTTCAAGGGCAAGGAAAACCAATAAACCAACGAAAGTATCTCTTACATTTGGATACTTTAATGTGCACTTGCCTTGATTGTTGTCCCTCCTTTAGCAAAGGAAAGTTGTACTCTATCCTTCAAATAATCAATCTTTTGGGAAAAGTAGAATTTTGAAGCCTTGGGCTCAATAGTGTATTCTCTGCGCACCCACTTCCTTCTGAATTCCAAAGTTTCTGAAAGGGTTTCAAAGGTCAAAATTGTTGCTCCATCATCAAAAACATAGCATGAAACTATATCGATAGGATAATCCACAGTAAAGATAAACATAATAGTATTTGTTGTGACAAGAGGAGGCTCCTTTAGAGGGTCCACTATACTAGAAAAATATCAACACTGGCCAATTGAGATGGCTCTCCTTCTTTGTCAAACCTATGACATTGCAAAAGAAGAAATTCAATCTCACCCACAAGGTTCCTACAATACACATGCTAGCTGCTTTAACAGCCTTAAATGAGTGGCTTCTTGAATATAATCCTAAAAGTAATATGGCCACATATGAAGCTAAATTTCAGGGATTATTAATTTGTTAAATCTCCTCAAGATGGTAAACTAACCTCAAAGAAAGCATTTCAAGATATGTTTCTCCGTTAATGGGAATCCATTTAGGAAGCTTGTCAAGAATCCATGACACGGCAAACCAAACCTCACATATCACGGAGACCAGCCAAAGTGGGTATGCATCATTAACAGGTGTTGATACTCGATATTGAAAGAATAGTCCCACGATTATGAGCCAAAGAATAATCACAATCCTATAATGAGTAAGTTTCTTGGAATGAAGAGGCACAACCTTATTCAGAGGTTGTTGTGTGCCATAAATCATGACACACACACATACAGACACCAATCGATAAAAGAAAATATATTATCAAAATAAATATAGTATCATAACATCACTCCAGAAACTTGAGATTTACGAGAAACAAAATTGACAAGGAAGAATCATATTCTTATATTGAATCTTAAAGCAAGTATTGGTAAGAATGATTGTTCCATTCCATGAATTGTGAAAAGTAGCATACATTGGGAGGTCTTCCCCATTGGAACTGGTGCCCTCCATGTCCCCTTTGCCATCAGTATATCTACCTCCATTGGTTATTTGAAGCATGTTTTTATCTTGTTTAAGCTTCTAGCTTTCAACTCTTTCTTTCCAGTCCACATTTCCAACTCCATAAGAATTCAAGTCCTTGGAAGGGTCCACAATCCTTACTTGCATTGTAAAAATGCATCATGAAATCCATAGAAAGCATCCATATCTAATCAGTTTAAACCCTAGATGAACATAGTTGTCAAGTGAAATCCCAAGACCAGTTCAAGACTATGTTTTTATTTATTTGGTTTAATCTACAATGCTATAATTAGCAAAGCTTGCTGATATTACATAAATAATTCAAATAGTTGGTTGATTGGGATCAGCATAGGGGACCAATTGAACACGCTTTCCATCTCCACTACCAATGACTTGCACATTCTTGTGGGAGACATCTTGAAACTCCCCAGAAACCTACCAAAATGCATTACAATTACAGTTACAATTAAGTCCATACAAGCTAAATTGATCGTAAATAATAGCCCATATGGTCACATTTCAGGTCCCAATTCCAACCACATATGGAACTAAAGGAGAATGACAAGTGCAGTTTCCTCAGAAGTTATTAGACACTATACCAGTTGACCATTTTTGAGAAGAGGAATTGGAGTTTGAGGATCCTGTCTTGAAGAAGTAACTGAATCGATCTCCTCCTCTCGCCCATGCATCTGCCACTGCATCATCGCTTCTGCACTTGGGTTTTTGTCCTCTATTCCACCACAAGTGTAATTGAACTCATTCTCCAAATCATCAACATTGTCTTCTTCCTTGTCACCTTCCACTCTTGGACTCCCTGTGGCAAAACACCCAATATCAAAGATAGCTATCAGTTACTACCCAAATGCTACTACTAGACAACCAAGTATACTAAAATGCCCGTAATCTAGATCTGCAAAAATGCCACCATCATTTCTACAGTATATCCTGTGTCCAATGTCAGGCTTCCATGTTTTGCTAAACACAAAAAAAACAAAAATATACATGCCGACCTTTCTGTCTCTTGTATCTAGTCTTACATTGAGGACAAGATTGGTTTCCATCCTTACACTCATATTCATAGCAAGGCCTACAAACTTGGAATCCACACTCATTGCATGCCACAAAGATCTCCCTATTTATCGTCACACCAACATTATCTCCACAGATCTGGCATACTTGGCTGCTCGAGTGCTTCAGAGGCTTCTCCTACACAACAATAAGCACCTAGTCTCAATTACACAAACCAAACAAGCAAAAGTTGAAAAATCAAATCTACAACTTGGGCCACTCTTCTCTATGTTGCTCTACTGAATGAGATAGACCATTGATAGCCTAATATAGGATCATGTTAGGTTTTTGAACTAGTCAACCATTCATCAGTCTTTAATTCATGGGATCTGAGTCTGTAATTCCTATAATCTTGCATCGCAATAGCATTATTATTGAATACCAAAAGAGAATGCCGATTGAGTTGTCTTGTGTGCTCATGATAATTGTTCCATTCTGATTAAATTGCACTATCATCTTATTGTGTTTACTTTTATTATGTTTTAGGTATCAACTCGGTTCAGCTTGGACTTTTGGGATCCCAATTGCCAAAATTTTGCTAAGGTATTATCGGAACAAAAATCAATGGAATTCCATTTCTCAATTGCATTCCCAAGCCCAATCCCTATGAGGGGTTCTTTAGAACAAGTTATAATGTAGGATTGTTTTCAACCGAAAATACGAAGTGGGTACTTTGATAAAACTATAATGAAATATCCCAAGTTAATATATTTTTGGATCGAGGTCCAAAATTTTCCATCCAACATTACCTCTAGTTAATACTCAACCTAAAACCTCAAGCCAAATATGTTCCAAAATAGTGGAAGAACAACCTCAAACTCTACAGAAGTAGCAAAGGGCTTAATGTTGTTTTGCTAAGCTTCCCATTGTTTAGATCCTTACAAGTAAAATAAACCACAAGAATCCCACATCTATTAACAATCTAAGATTATTTCATTATGAAAATCCAAAAGGCTACAAGCCCAAATGTCGGATCCAAATGTCGAATCCAAAAGAGAAAAAGGATAAATTCTAGGAAATTAAGCAAACTACAGCTAAATAAACTTACACCAATCTTTGCGTCATGGTGATTCAAAACTAGCTCATTCCTCTTGTGAGAACCTACAATCATACCAATGCTGGCCTCCACTGTGAGACTCTCAAGTTAATCTCCTGATCTGAAGGCTTTTGTTTTATGCAATCTCAGGCAATGTTTCAAAAAAAATTGCAGTGGTGGGCAAAACCCATATCCACATTGCGCTCAACACTCCTACTCTACACCAAACTATTATTAACTTTGAGACCCCTTCTATTCCCAATACCACTTCACAAAATGAACCAAAAATATGTACAACGCTTCCCCTGAATTATAAAAACAGTTAAATAACCCATAAGATTTAGGCTCTTCGCTTACAGGTCTACAAATCCAGCGCATTAATGATTTTACATATGATTATTGAGATTAATTATAACTTTAATTTATGTGTTTTAAGAAATATTATGGATTAATAAATTTGTCAAATTAGCATATTAAAAAATAAAAAATATATGAATATATGTTTTATTTTTTTATTCTAAATTATTATTATAGTTCATATATGAAAATTTAACTTGTTTGAATTTTATGAATTAAACCATAATTTTGATTAATATGGAATAATCATACATAAAATATTTTTCAAAATAAGTCATGCTTCTTCCCTTTTTCAATCATGCTTTTACCGAATATGTCATATTTTCAATCATGTTTTTACCAAACATGTCATATTTGTAATTGAATTTTGTTTAGTATGTGATAATTATACATTGAATCTTTTTCAAAAGTAAACCATATTTTTATTTTTATTTTCAATCATGTTTTTACCAAACCTTCAATATTTTCAATTATGTTTTTACCAAACATCTCATATTGGTATTCGAGATTTATTCGTAAACACTTTTTTGAGTTTATCTCATAACCCTAACTAATGTTTTATATTTTCATGTACAACCTTCTTGTAAAGTTGTGAACACCTTATCCCATTAATTTTAGGTTGTAATTTTAGTTAGCAAACTCTACTTGTGTATTAAACATTTTAAGGATATACATATTATCTTCTTCATTTTAGACCATAATGATCATTATTATGTCAAATTTACATAAAACCCTATTAATAAGTCAAAAACCCATGCTAAGAATAGTTACCATATTCCCATTTTAGCTTACAACCCTAGCTAACACATTGGCATTGAATATAAAACATCTTTGTAAATTTATATCAAAAATCTTAATTAATATAAAAAGTTTATAAAACTCCATTATTAAAACAATTATAATAGTTCTTTATTTTTAAGTCAAAGACCTAACCAACACATTAGAATGGCATATTTAATGTCATTATAAGTTCATTAGAAAAATGGGTGGAGAAGATAACATCCCAATGTGCCAATTACTAGGTCATTCTACTAGGAGACAAAGAGATTTGAAATCAAGACCCCTTCCTAAATAAAGTAATGTTTAAATAAGTGAGCTACTACCAATTGTAAAACAATAGAATAAGGATTTGACAAATTGAGTTAAACCTCAAGGTTAACCAAGTGGTTAAGACGGGACATTAGCTCCCTCTCCACCTAAGTTCACTTCCTTTAGATGACCTGTTAAGCATGTTGTGATGAGGTTAGAGGAATAGGAATCCCTGGGGAGTTACTCTATTTTTGCTCAATATGAGATGTCTCACCTCTTTCTAAGTCATATATTCTAGGTATATTCATCTTATAGGTAGATCGGATATACTCTTAGTGTATAGTGGCAGTTGGAAGGTTTAATCCTATGGCTAGCCTAGATCACACCAACAAGTTACTGATCCCCCATGGTAAAAAAGAAAAAGAAAAAAAAGTCATCATCATTATGAATTACCCTCAATCGAGGTGAGAGTCAAGAGGAGGAGCATGGTGGGATTTGCATTACTGCCATGCAATTATTGAAGGTACAATGAGGGTGCTGGAATGGACACCCCTACACAAACCTTAGCACGCATAATATTTTAAGGCAATTAAGTTACAAAGTGAGAGGGTATTCTCTGTATTTGGATTTGAATTTTTTCAAACTTGTAGAAACTAGAAAACTTATTTCCTCTACAGGCTCTCAGTGGAATAGCCATCTCTCTAGTGAAGTTCTCAGAAACGGAAGCTCCACTCAGACTCAAGATGTTGAAGGTGTGACACCTCCTCTCCTTCTCAGTCCTTCCTAGTATGTTCATATTGGCTTCCCTATGAATTCAATGCTTTCTGTGATATACATGTTTTGTATATGGTTGGGGATGGTCGGTCTAGATACATCATTATGGACTAATGTAGATTTTAGCCCTCTTATGACTGGATGGGATGGGTTTCACCCTCTTTCTTGCATATCGGGGGTCGAGTGGCCTCTCGACAGGAAGCCCCTGACTCATTTTAGTAATCTCAACTACCTAGGAGCTTGGAAACCTTGGGATATGGATACTTCCCAGTTATTTATAGCCGACAAGATAGAGCCTTATGTCCCTAAATCTATTTCCATGAAATTTATGAGAAATGCAATTTGTGACTGCTTTATGGGTGATGTTTCTTATTCTCGTCAGGAATTCATGCACCAGACATAAAAGAACCTTGAAGGGAATTGGGATGGGTTCTTAATTCAAATCCATGAAGATAATTAGGATATGTTCCTTAGAGTGAGGTTTAATGATTTTCTTTGTCATTTTTATGTTCCTGTATACCTTGCAGGCTCCCTAATTGGACTGACTTGTGGGCTCATCCATCTTGGGTATCCTCCCGATCAATTTTTGTTGTTTGCATTGCAAGACTTGTAAGTCGGAGCCCCACCTTATTGGTACATTTTAATTCTACATACAACAATAATCAATTAAAGTTCATGGCTCGCCAACCACACACTGAGGTCGCACTCATAATGCAAGTCGGGGGCGAGGTCAAGGATGAGGCCATGGGAGTGGTAAATCTTGTGCTAAAACAGGTCAAGGACATGGGACCAGAACTCGATTCATCTTAGAAACTTCTAGAGCATACAGAACTAATACCCATCGCGGGCCCACCAGACGATTGATGAATGGGAAGAAAAGATTGTTAACCAAGTCAACATCAACGAACAGTCTTAGAGGAGTTTGGGGACATGATTCCTCTGGGCCATACCCGTGGCCACTGTTCTTAGTACCTTATATTTTTGTTGGTGAAGACCCTTCTAGCGAAGGCTTTGATAATGAGTATTACAAGCATTTCAGGTTCTACAGATGAAATTCAAGAAATTCATAAGGAATTTCAGTTAATTCAACACCAAATCCAACAACAAAATGTTTGTGTTGCATGCATAGAGAAACATATCCCCTACTTGCCTCAAACTGAGTTTCTAGGCTCCAACACCAAAGACCTGACACTAGTTAAATCTTTTGATGATTAGCTTGGGCATTATATGAGTATGGTTATTTTGTTGTTTTAGTATACTTTTAGTAAAGATTAAAGAAATATTAATAATATTCGATACCGACTAATACAAAAACCAAACTCATGGAGTTATGTACTCTATGGCTTGTAGAATTATTATTACACCAGAATGCAACAACTAATCAACAATGGACCTATTTTACCAAAGTCCCATAAGATTGTGGTAAAACCTTAGCGGGAAGAATTAAAGTGGAACTTTAAAGTTTTATTTGTTTTACTTTGAATAGGTCAGGTGTGACTAGGTTAGGTAGGTGGCACCATCTTCGATCCTAACTACAATATCAACGGATTTTAATCAAACAATTATCTCTCTCACCAGGTTTTTCGATTGAGGCCATAAATTTCGTCGAGGCTTGCTTAAACCCTAGTAGCCCATTGCAAACTTTCGGACCTGTCAGAATTGGCTCTAATGTTCAGAGGAAGATATTGTTGCAGCAGCAGGAGAAGAGATGACCATGGTAGGGAAGCAAAGGGTTTCAAGAAACAAAGAAGTGATACCTAGTAACATATTTAATTATATCTTTCCAGATGCCACATATGAACAATCACAATCTAAATATTATAGAAATATTAATAATATTCGATACCGACTATACAAAAACTAAACTTATAGATTTATGTAATCTATGGTATGTACAAGAATTATTACACTAGAATGTCATGACTAATCACTAGCAAACTTATTTTACCAAGGTCCCTTAAGATTGTGGTAAAAACTTAGCGGGAAGAATTAAAGTGGAACTTGAAAGTTTAATTTGTTTTCTGTGCCTAGGTTAGGTGTGACTAGGTTAGGTAGGTAGTGTCATCGAAGATCCAGAAAAAATACCAACATATTTGACTGAAAAAATATCTCTTTCACTAGGTTTCTCAATTGAGACCCAAAATTTCGTTGAGGACTACTGAAACCCTTGCAACCCATTACAAAATTTTGAAACTATCATCATTAATTATAATGTTCGGAGCCTTCAGGAAAACATAGTGGTCTTCTGCCAAGAATTGCACATTTCGAGGGCATTTTCAGGGGCTCTCGTGGGGAATGTGGGTGGTCATGCATAAGACCAGTCGATAGTTTAGCAAGGAAAGGCTCAAATTTCTCCCAATTCCATTTTTGGCTCATTAGGTTTGCCCTCTTGTTTCGGTCATGGCATAGGGCATGAAGGTAGATCATCAAACCTTGGTCTTCCTTGCACCGAGGATCTATGGAGGGTACATTATCAAGACACAACCACACCCTTTGAAGATGCTTCAATGGTAGGCTAAAAGAAGAAGCAAAGGAAGATAAAATGCCCCATGGTAAAAGATAGGAACCAAGCATTAGTACTAGGGGAGGTTATTAGATTAGATGAAGTTATGTCTATAGTTGAAAGGGTTTTTGTCAGAAGAATTAGAGGTAGGCACTACTCTGCAACGCGTCTGAGAAGGTAGGTGTAGGGGAATTGGGAACACATTCTAGATGCACTTCCATATGTATGCACCATGCCCAAAGGATGATTTTCTTTCAAATTAGTAACGAGGGACATGTGAATTGGGTTCTCTTGCATTACTAGAACATAGAAATGCCCCTTGTGTATTTGAATATGTGGAATCCCCTCTTTGATGTTGAGTGAGAACAACTAGGTGTAGAGCCAATATGGTAAGGCTCTCCATCCTCCCCCTTCAACATTAGGTGGAAGATGTCTTTCAATGTATAAGGGAGGACCTTGATAATTATCTTGACTTCGACAGATCATACTTGGAGATGGGTGAAATGTCTTATGCCAGTTTCCTTATCTATCTCGACACCAGGGATGGATTGGTGGAAAATATGATACTACACTACCTAGGATATGTGCACAACCAAATATTGGATTATGAATGGAAATCATTTTGATGCCGACACTGCCACAAAGCCAGCCATGTTTACAGAGAATACCCCTTGTTAGAATATATAATTATTTAATATATAACAAAGGATTAATACAAGACATGACACAAGGTAACCCTTAAAAGAAATGATACAAGTAATCCTCCCTTGTGCATTTTCCCTGCAACATATCACCCACAAATAGCTTTCCTAAGCAGAAGTGAGGACCAATTGGACTCAATGTAACAACTAGTTCATCAAATTGTTACTGAAAATGTCCAAATGAGAGAATAGGTAGAGCAGTCATAACAACATAATAAGAAACAAAAGACATATGAGCTATCCTTTATACTTGAGTAGGAAATTGTCATATTTAAATATGTAAAGAATAAGCTAGGATAACCAATGGATAGGCTAGATACTCTTAACATTCTCCTCAATTACTAGCTAACGAATTTGATAGTCACCCATAATGGATTTCATATTTAAAAGGTAATTAATAATGACTTATGTTGTAGGGAACAAATATCTCAACGATTCAAAGCTAATAATGGTCCCAACACTCCTAGTTCTTTCTGGACCACTCTCTTTTTCTTTATGGTTCTCACCCTAAATAAAACAACATTTGGCCAAGTGTATAGATCTTTCCCTTACCTGAAATTTGATCATTGGGGTCAATAGATTATGGTTGGTGTCTATACACACAATATGGTTCCACTAGGGTGTGGTTTCACCAGTGTCCACTAAGTGTTGGACCCGCTAGAATGTCAACAAATTCTTGTTCTCCCACTTCCTCTCAACCTTAAAAACATAGTGCATATGGAATAAAAAGAAACATAGGATAGGTTCATAAAGGAGAACTACAATTCTTGTTGACCCACCCTCCTATAGTTTTAAGGAGACTTATGGCTCAATTCCTGAAACCTAAATTCTTAGTTTTGATGGAATAACTAGTGTAGGGATTGGTTAAACTAAGTATACCCATAAATTTGGAAATCAACTGAATGAATATGAACACATAATTGTGCATTCACCATGCACATAATAATGAATAACATATCCTAGGCACACTTTAAAACTCATGTGCATACATGACGCCATTCTAATCATAAAGATATCGTGAGTGTCAGAACTGAGACATTCATTTACATTTACTAACACGCAAGATATTGCACCATTCACAATGGAACAAGATTCATCACACTCCATAAAGAAATACACATAAGAAATGTACACTTATCGATCTGTGTGCTTAATGATAAATGAAAAATGAAGGAAGGACTTCAACTCTCCACCCAATTGTTGGCCAGCCATATCACAATATTTCTTGCAGCTGATTACCTTGAGATAGATCAAAAGCCTAAGGGGATGCATAATAAGGGAAATTTAAACTCGAGTTTTAATCACATAATCAAGAGAAGGAGTTGAAAACATAGTTATTTTATCAACTGCTCAGCAATAGTAAACAAAAAACTGACTCACTGACTGAATGTAATGACAAACAAATTGTCTCTAATCATATGAACAAATATGGAAGGGACAAAAGTGGAATTGATGTCCAGGGAATCTTGCAAGGAAAAATTGTCGTGTTCTTCTGCGTCAGCTACCCCCAAAAAACGAAGAGCCCAACAAATCATTGTCTTTATATAAGATAACGTGAAAGGTAAGTGAAAAAATAACCTCGCTATAGGCACAAGATAGTAGTAGCCTGCAAGCTAGCGAACTTAGGGTGCACTGTTAGAGTAAATTTTGCGGTTGTTAGAGAATATTTTCTTAAATTGATATGTTTGTCTTAATTGTTAATTATCTTAAATGAGTTTCATTTTGGTCATTGTCTTAAATATAATGTTTTATCTTAAAATGTTTTTGTCTTAAAATATTTTTGTCTCAAATTCTTTTTGTCTTAAATATAAAGATTTGTCTTAAAATATTTTTGTCTCAAACTATTTTTGTCTTAAATATAAAGTTTTGTCTGAAAATATTTTTGTCTTAAACTGTTTTTGTCTTAAATATAAAGTTTTGTCTTAAAATGTTTTTGTCTCCAACTGTTTTTGTCTTAAATTTTATATTTAAGAAAATTCAATTGATATTAAATTTTAATGTAAAATAACTAAAATAAAAAGTGACTTTTTAAGACAAAAGATTTCTTTTGTCTTAAAAAAATTGTCTTAAAAGTATCATTGGTGTAGTAGTGACACAATGTCTAACACCTTGACCACACAAACCCACACCGTGCCATGCCTTTCCCCATGGCACTGCATTGTGCTCTAACCATCCACTCAACTCAGCTCACACAACATATTCATCCAATTCCCTGGAAGCCAAGGTGGAAATCCTGCTAGAACATCAAACTTTCTAAACATGTGTCCCTAGCTCACTGATTCACTTCCCACCTAAACAACCAGGAAACAAAATTTCCACTCGCTTCTAGCCAACTTCCTTGCCATCTCGAATATACTACACTACCTCGACAGCTCCAAGTTGAACTAGTTCCTTTGTCGAGACTTCACCAACTCACCTTGCTACTGGCCCCCCTTCTCCATACAATTTATTCTTCCCTCCACCCCGAGAAAATGCCTATCCCTATCAACCCACTTCGTTACCCAACCTTCAAGACCAGAAGACTATAGGAAACAGTAGAAAAATCCACAAAGATAATTTAAGTCTTTAATTCCCAACTCGGTCAAATTCCTAGACTCAATAAATACCACAGTAAATACCCTATAAAATAAATACCAAACTAAAAGGAAAATAGGACATGAACTTTATACATGGTTTGCACTAAGAGGGAAAGTCTCCCCGAAGGTCTTTGTTGTTTCCTTGTCAATAATGTCTCCCTCTTATGCTACTACCTTGAATTTGGCCATAAGAAACACCTTCTGAAGCAGACCAGGGTCTCAAGTGCTTACTCCCTGGACTAATTTTTGAACCAATTTTCTACCATTACTATGATAATCCCTATTATGCTTCCCTCTCATAGGATGGAGTACAATGTATGATTGTAGAGACTATCCAACCTACACTCCATAAAATAAATTATCCCCCATCGATTCATCACCCATAGCCATAAGATTACCAATGATACCCACAACCAACTAAAAAATACAAATAAACCTGATATGTTCTCAAATGTTTTGAATCTATGCTCCACCCATAGTATATTCAACACTCTTCCTCACTTAAGTGTTGCTTGGGAGTGCATTTATTACCCACTCATTAACCTCTATCACCTTGTTCCTCACCCTCATTGGGTAGTTTTTCCCTCTCGTTGAAGTTATAAATATGCTCGGTATCCCTCAAGCTCAACAAAGGAGGCCATTGCGATTCAAATTCAGGGAATGTGTCCTCGGCACCCTAGCTTTCCAAGAAATCAACCACCTTATTACTAGATCTCCTAGTGTGAGATGTTATGACATAGGGGAAGGATAATAATATATCTATAAATTTGGAAGCTTAATGTTGACACCTCAAATTTTTTATCACTTTTGTGATGGGGGATCCATTTATCAGTTTTTGGATTGCATTCACTACGAGAGCTGTGAGTCCTGTGTAGCGTATAGCTTATTCACTCCCCATCTTCTTGTCAGTTGTAGGCCCTCTTCTAATGTTGTAAACTCTTCCAAATTGTTAGTTATCTGCCTGTAGTATCCATCAAACAGTCCCAAGGTTCTTCCACTACACTCCTGAAGTATTACGCTTAATCCCACTAGCTTAGGCTTTTCTTTAGAAGCCCCATCAAAATTCAACTTGACAAATCCTTTACATGGGAACACAAAACCTGATGCAGATTAACTCATATTTCTCACTGAGTTAGGGCATTTAGATCTTTTCATTTCCTAAGATAGGTCCATCTTCCTAGGAATTAGGGCCTCCTCCCCTTCTCCTTGTTAGTCCTCTGTAGTCCACTTCTTCCATAAAAATATTTCCCTTATGCTCCTTATTGGTATGTTCAAAACTATCTCTCCTGAGGATCTCTAGTTTTTAAAAATATACTTGTTTCACTCCTTCCATATGTTCTAGAGAAGGAATCCCAGGATCAACATCCAAGGATGATTGATAATCGAATACTTGATCAGTGCCCCTCTCACCTATTCCATTTTTCCTAGAGGTTGTTGGAGGAATGATCCATATGGAAAAATATATTCTTGACCTTGCTCCACACATATTCCACTACTCCACATGTATTCAATAGATGATCTATATTCTCTCCCTGTTGTTGACACAGCTGACACCAGGATGGTGCCATGAATCATTTTCTCTATAAGTGATCCAAAGTTAGAAGATCTTCATGGTCAATGAGCCAAAGGAAGTGAGATATTTTCAACTAAAATTTGTAGGTCCAAATCTTGCAGTAGATTAGATACTTGGGTATGTCTATGATAACCTCGACTATCCCATATGCTTCAATGATTATGAATGAACCCAATGGCTTGTGTCCCCATCATAAATAGTTTGTTTGCTTTGCAAACTAGATTCTCCTATCCCACAAGGAATGTTGAAATACCAACCAATTTTGAATATCTCCCACCACTTCCCAATTAACTTTAATTTTATATTCTCCCCACGTTGAGAGGGGATTTGTGTTTGTCAAAACGTTTGGAACCCTTTGTTGAAGAATGTAACTAGGTTAGGTCTTCATAAATTGTATTTCAATCATAATGAAATATATCTATCAAAAGAAAGA
>APFE031380889.1:100343-152553 GCA_000404065.3 Pinus taeda
CATGAGTTTTGTTGGGCCCACCATGCTCATGACGGATGTATTGGTTAATTTGACTCACAAAAAGTATTAATTTAAAAAAATAAAAATAAAATCTACTTCGTTAAACTAATTTAATATGAAAATTTTCATGGAAAAAAATTAATTAACCTTTCAATTGCAAGAATTCTTCGTTGAATATGTTGTTGATAGCAATGTAGCTGCTCCACACATTCGCAAGTCTTTCAATGAACTTTAGAAAACCTTGATGTGATGTGAGTAATAGTGATAATGGAATTTAGTATATAGGAGAAATTACAGAGATGTTTTACTGTATGGTTAATGTGGGATAATTTATTTTAAGAAAATTTAACATGTTAATTTTTTTATGGCAACGAAGGAAAATACGATAAAGCGAATATTATGGAATTGTTTTATAGTGAGGTGAATGTGGGATCAATTTGTTTTAGAATGTATTATAAAAATTAGAAAAAAAGAAAAGAAATATTCAATTGTTTAGTAAATATTATATACTTTAACTATTAAAATAATTAATGTACAAGTTGTAGTTTACAATTTTAACTTTAATGATTTATTTCATAAAAAAATTTAGTTTACATTTTCCAATAAATTGCAGAATAAAATAATGAATGGAAATAAATCTAACAAACTTTTTGGAGGGAAATATTTTTGCGTAACTTTTTGGAGGGAAAATTTCATTCTCTAAGCTATAAAATATCTTTAGGAGACTCTCCATTTGTATCATTCAACATCTTCTATTTGAAAGGAATGGATTGTCTTGATAGTGAAGTTTCAATTTATACACCATCAACATCTTCATTGCATAACAACTGTATTCATATTGATGAATAGAGAAGGAATTCTTCCACTATGAATAGAAAGTCAATTCTTCCACTTAGTCCCGATCCTAAGGACTATGAGAGCAGCACTAATGAAAGAGGGGATGTAGAATTTCAAATAAATAAAGAGTCATAGATTCCACTTAGTCCTAATTCTAAAGACTATGAAATCAGTAGTGATGATGAGCTTGATGACAAATTCCAAAAGAATGGAGTGTCATGGTGTCCCTTTAGTCCTAATTCTAAGGACTATGAGAGCAATAGTGATGAAGAGCATGATGGTGAAGTTCAAAAGAATGGAGTGTCATGATGTCTACTTAGTCCTAATTCTGAGGACTATGAGAGCAGTAGTGTTGAAGAGCATGATGACAAATTTCAAAAGAATGGAGTGACACGGTGTCCACTTAGTCCTAATTCTAAGGACTATGAGAGCAGTAGCAATGAAGAGCATGATAACGAATTTGAAAACACTGGAGTGTCAAAGTGTCCACTTAGTCCTAATTCTAAGGAATATGAGAGTAGTAGTGATGAAGAGCATGATGATGAATTTAAAAAGTATGTAGTGTCACGGTGTCCAGTTAGTCGTAATTCTAAGGACAATGAGAGCAATAGTGATGAAGAGCGGGATGATGATTTTCAAAAGATTGAAGTGTCAGGGTGTCCACTTAGTCCTAATTCTAAGGACTATGAGAGCAATAGTGATGAAGAGTGTGATGATGAATTTCAAAAGAATGGAGTGTCATAGTGTCCTCTTAGTCCTAATTATAAGGACTATGAGAGCAGCAGTGATGAAGGACATGATGATGCACTTAGTCCTAATTCTAATTAGTATAAAGGTAGCAGCGAAAAAGGATAGGATGTAGCATCTTCAATAAGTAAACAGTCACATTTTCGACGTAGTCCTAATTCTATGGACTATGAGAGCATCATTGACAATGCAGATGAGGAAGAATATCCATTAAACATCGAGTCAATTTTTCCATTTAGTCTAACTTCTAAGGACTATGACAGTAGCACTGAAGAAGGGGAAGATGAAGAATATCCTCCAAATCAATATTTGAAAAGCAGAGTTGATCATAGTGTGGATAGCATTCCTCTTAATGATGATGAACATCCTTATACAAATGATGATCCAATGATGGGGATGTTGCCAATAAATATTGTATCAAGGAGTAGGAGCAGACCTTTTTGTATTAATCCAATCTGTTCTAGTTATACAAGGGGTAGAGCAGAATATCTGATGAGAAGAAGTTCTATCAGCGCTTTCATTTCAAGTGAATGCTGCCAAAAAGATTGCTTGAAACATATGGATTTCAAATTTGCATTAGAGAGCAGGAAGGGATATTTGTCAATGAATAAAAGCACGCAAAATTCATATTTAGTTGGGTGCATGCAATCTAAATTTTCAAGTTATGATTATCATATTAGGACTTTATTTATCTGTAGAAAAGCTTTCAAAATGTTTCATTCGATCGGGAATTTTCGTCTCTCGAGAATTCAAGAAAATTTGGAAAAGGTTCCCACATTTTATTCAGAAGTACATCATAAAAGACAGTTTGAGCCATTTTCAAATACTACAATGTCATGGATGAAAGATTTCTTTTCAAAGCATGGAGAGTGTATGCCAAATAGAGAGACAATACATATTTCAGATAATTTTTCAAGATGAGAAATATACAACTTATACAAAGAATATGTAGAAGGTGCTGAGGGACATGGCCGGTTTATTACATATCAATATTTTGTGAAGGTATCGAAAAAAGAATTCAACAATGTCTGTATTCCTAAGAAGACAAGGATGGGGATTTGCGGTACATGTGCTTCTCTTAAATAAAAAAGGGAGAAATGTGAAGGGTCAGAAAGAGGTAAGCATTCATAACTTTAACTTTTAAAATTGTATAGTCATCAACTATGAAAACATATTTCATAATGGCTTTCTTTTATGTTGTGTAGATTCAATTGTCAAATAACCTCAAGAGCATCACGAACAACAAACAAATGAAATAAAGAAGTTGTACAAGCATTGAAATAAGTGTTATGGTAATCTGAATAAATATCTTGGTTCGATAATTGATGGTATGGACCAGAAGAAAACACTTTTACCACATTTTTTTCGCACAACCAAAAATTTATAGGAGGAAAATTTTATTCAGTTTCACTTGGTCGGTTGTATGGTCTTCAATGGGAAAATGTTGCCAAGGGTGTACTTCATAGCTCCAAATATTCATAATGATGCAAATCTAACCATAACCATAATTCATGATTTGCTTTCTCATTGGTCTGGTAATCTTCCTAAAGTTTTGTATCTACAATTGGACAACATTTGCCGTGAAAACAAAAATTAGGTTGTTTTTGGATATCTAAACATGCTTGTTGAATCGAGAATTTTTCAGAAGGTAAATGTTGGTTTCCTTCTTGTTTGGCACACTCATGACCATATTGATTAGATGTTCAGTCATTTTTCAGACACATTGAGGAGGAAAGAAGTTGGGAGCTTGCCATCACTAATTGAATGTATTAAGAAATCATACATGCCAGAGCCTACTTTTGATGTGTTGGAAGAAATTTTTGACACGTGAAGGTTTATTTTGGGATCATATGATGAGGGGAAGTGCATTGAACAACTTAATGACATTCTCTTCCAACATCAATTTCGTATCAAAACAATTCATGGGAAAACACTAATATGGGGTAAGAAGTATTCAACTACTGCAGAATGGGCACCATCATCAGGTTTGCAATTTTTGAAGTCATTTCAGATCGTCCAATATTTGCATCAAAAATATTGTTATTACAATTAGTTGGTGAAGTTCATAATGCACGCAAACAAAATAGAGATATAAATTATGTTGATTGCCTGGAAGAAATAAAAAAATGTATTAGATATACATATGAGTACTTTGACATTGTTGATTCAGTTTGGTGGGAGTCATTTTTCAATAATCAAAGTGATATCATTTCAACAACAACAAATGAAGATATACCTTTGAAAAATCCATTTATTTGGCTGCAAAATCTGTTGAATGAACATGAGGAAATAAACATTTGTTGAAAAATATCAATCTCAAGGTATTATTAATTCTTCACAGGTAGAGGAAAGAGAGATGCATATTGGTTCCAGAAGGTCTCGTGCACAATGTGAATCCATAGAAGACCTTTGCAGGCGTTTAGTACATGATATTAAGGAGGGTTGCATGATCGCAATGCTAGCAGATGGAGATCCCAATGGCTATCCATTCTGGGTTGCTAAAGTTATAAAGGTCTTTACATAAAATGAGGATGTTACAACTGTTGAAGTACATTGGTATACCATAAATACACACCCATTCAATGGTGTGTATAAGCCAGAGATGGTAGTTGACAAAAAATGGTGGAAAGAGAAAAAGGAAGGGCACAAATATAAATCTTCGCCGCACAAAAATATTAAAATTGGAGGATGTTGACATACTTGTTTATGACTTCAATTTAACAAAGAGAGGAACAATGTTGAGATGGCAATCTACTGAAACCAGTCATAGATCTAGAATAATTTTGAAACCTGAAATGATGGGCATGCATGTGGACTCAGATGGGGCACTAGTTGATGAAAGAGAAGAAAATGGAACATCCTCTTCAACATCTAGTCACTCATATGAAGATGTGAATTCTGATGGTGTGCAAAAAAATATGAGTGATTTTGAATAATTGTTTAAGATAGTTTATATAACTGATGTATGCATCGTATCTTGAAATAAAATTTATGATTTTCATATGGTGTTAAATGAGAAGTTATGAGGAATTTTTATGTTGTTGGATTAGATGTCTTAATTATGATACTTTTTATTGTTTAAAATATCTACAATGCAATATTAAATTAGAGATATAATGTATGTTTTATTCAATATACAAATAATGACTTTTGAATTCATCTAGTGATGCAATTTGTTCATAATGTCATGGTTTTTTAATTTTATACTTGAAAAAATTTCAATTTCTTTTGTATCTAGCATGTTATGGTTGAGAACATGTTGAATTTATACTTAGGAAAGAAAAATGATATTCTACCAAAACATTAATGTGTTTTTTTCCTCATAAACAACTTTGTTTGGCACATAAAAATTTGGTTTTACTAGCATTTTTAAAAAAATTTGAAGATTGACCCTAAAAAAAATGTCATTGTTCGAGTATCACCACTTTTTCGTTTTCAAGTTGTATTTTGCACGAAAATTTCGTTTTCACTGCCATTTTTAAAACATGTTCAAAATTGACCCTAAAAAACAAAAATCATCTTTCGAGTATACACACTTTTCATTTTTAGCATTGTTTTTAATGATTTTTCGGGATTTTTTGGCCAGAGTTCCCATTTTGAGTTTATAGTTCCCATTTCAAAGTTTACATTGTTGTTAATTTTCCATCAAGGTAAAATAGGTATAAACTCTCTTCTCACTTGAAATGAAGATGGTAGGATTAAGATCCATATGGAGCCTCCTCTTTCTAGGCAGGGATATTTTCTTAGCTCTATTCTCAAAATTTAGCATATGGTGGCAATTCTTCATATGGTGAAGGTTTTCCATGTTCTTCAAAGAAGTATAAACTTAGTGGTATAAAAGCTATCCTTTGGCAGTGCATTCTAGTCCGCTACCTATGTGTCGTTTGTTGGTAGAGGGATGTTTCGGTTTGAGGAAAATACATGGTTGGATGAACTTTCCCACATGTTGTGGTTGGGTGACAGGTTCAATGGTTTTGAATGGACCACGAGGCCTTTGGTAGTGTCTATAAGGCATTGTGGTCTGGTCTCAAGGATTCTTACTGTAACTAGTTAGCACACTACTACACGAAGGGCACTTTTAAGACATTTTTTTTAAGACAAAATAAATATTTTGTCTTAAAAAGTCACTTTTATTTTAGCTATTTTACATTAAAATTTATTATCAATTAAATTATCTTAAATATAAAATTTAAGACAAAAACAATTTGAGACAACAATAATTTAAGACAAAACTTTATACTGAAGACAAAAACAATTTAAGACAAAAATATTTGATCCAAGTCCAGGCGTGATGAAGGACCCTTCCAATACCTTTTACTTTAGTGATGTGTTAAATTGAATTTTTAAAAAACATTAATGAATACATCTGCATGTTTTAAAGAAGAGGAACATGACAATCATTAGCAACATAAAATAACAAGATGTTGATAACAGAGTTCGTCTAGGAGGGACTATGTCTTCAAGCCCTAGTGTCAAGATGGTATAGGCCGTTGCATTAAGTGCTATCAATAGTGATGATGTACATAAGAGGTGATGTCGCTATCATATAAGGAAAATTCCCTCATGCAAGAGTGGCTCCAAGAGATGTTGCGCTACGTGAACTCTCAGTAAAAAAGACTCCTATCAGTATGACACAAAACTCATGCATGATGATCGTCTCACGAGCATGGCATAAAAGGGAGCTCAATGCAAACATACATGGCGACAACATGAGTATTCCATCAACATGACGATAAAGGGATCTCAAAAAAAACATGACAAATAATGAAAACAAGTACATCACATAGATGATTCCACATCACATCAAGTAGGAATCATGAAAACAAGTAAGAGACAAGATCCCATGTCAAACATCAAACAAGGATCTGTGCAACACAATGCATAGTAAAAGAAGTACATGAACACATTGCATATACCTCACATCTAGGGGCCATCTGAAGAAAAGGATGTCAAGCCGCTGAAGTTGTTCGTACCATTGATCTTGCGGCGTCGAATCTCATGAAATGGATGCTCGCACATGAATGTTGACACCTGCACTGCACATTGAAAAGTGTCTGAGAAAAAGAATGAGAAAATGAAAAATATGAACACACCATCAGATTTGTGGCATTAAATAGCGCAAAATCAACTATCAAATTTCTGAATTTTGAGAAAATGAAAATCTAGGGCTTAAGGAGTCTTTTAGTTGCTCCTTAGATTCCTCAAAGATTACCTCTTCTGTGTCCTCTACAATTCTGTTACTCAAATTAGAAAACCCACTCCAAAATAACACGCAATATTGTTTTTGTTAACCATTTTATTTATTTATTTAAATGGCACGCAGTTTTATGGGTTTGTGGTCGCATTAATTTTGGAACTGACAGATGTTTGTTTGTGGGTTAGTATATCTATTGCACGTTATATGGTACATTTTAAATTTTGTTGTACATGGGGCTACCCGGTGGGGGTCGACCTATGTGGGCCAGGTGGGTTCAGTCCCCACCGGCCCTGCCTTACCTCACGACATGTATTGAGTGTTGAGGTGTGATGTGGGTGGTGGAGGACATGGCACGCCACCACTTTAAATATTATATATGTATTTTTTAATTCCCTATTATAAAAGAAATTGGTCGTTTGTTGGAAAATTTGAAACTGGATTGTAGGAGACATTTTAATGAAGCCACAATTTTGCCTAGAATCCAGCCAGAGTTGGCCAGATTCCGTCCATCAGAAAACTTCCAAATTGTGTCTTCATTAAGCCTACCCAGTCAACAAAAGCCAACCAAACTTTCATTGCCTTTATCTCCTTCATCTAGACTCAGATTGACGGACTGTTCACACCACCACAATTAGGACAATGAGATCTATGCTCTGGTCCTAGTTAAAAATCAATCTGATCACTTTGATTTTCGAGCTTTCTTAAGCCCTCTTTGTCCTGTGTGTCTTTGGAGCCACCTGGATCAATATTTTAAGACAAAAAATTATATTTAAGACAAAAATATTTTAAGACAAAAACAGTTTGAGACAAAAATATTTTAAGACAAAACTTTATATTTAAGACAATGGCCACATAAGACAATGACAATTAAGATGAAACCTATTTAATACAATTAACAATTAACACAAAAATATATAAATTTCAGACAATATTATCTAGAAACTGCAAAATTGACTCTGAGAGTGAACCCTATGTCTGCTAGCTTGCAGGGTACTAGTGTCTCATGCCTATGCTAAGGCTGTTATTTCACTTACCATTAAGGTTATCTTATATAATGACTATGATTTTTTGGGCTTTTCATTTGTGGGGGTAGCCAAATCTGAAGAATGAGACAACTTTTCCTAGCAATATTTCTTGAGCATTAATTTCTCTTATATCCCTTCAATCTCTACTGATACGATTAGAGAAAAATTGTTTGTTTTTGTATTCAACAATACTACATAGAGGGGGCTTTTAAGAAATTTTTTTAACACAAAATAAATCATTTGTCTTAATATTTAATTTCATCTTAGAAGTTTTAATATGAGGTTCTCGTAAAAATGGTAAAGGTAAAGGATTAGAGGTTTATATTTATGCTATTGATGGGTTCTTTAGGAAGCAAAGCGATGGAGGTTCACAACAAATAATGGGATTTAGGGTGATGGAGGCCAAAACAAGGGGTGTGCTTAGTGAGAGGAGTGATGGAGGCACTTTCATTGATGTGGTTAGACAATAACATAGTTGGAGTACTTTTCGGGGTCTCCATCAATTGTGTTTTAATCTGTCTATTTCATTTATTTTGAACACTACTTATATGCATTGGTTTTTGTTATTAGAATATTGTTATGTTGGAACTATTGACTATCATTGACAACATGGATTAGATTCACCTAAAGGATTGCTGAAAAATGTTGCAAGAAATTCTCAATTTGATTTTGCCTTGAATAAATTGAGAAAATTTGAATTTCCATTTTAGTAGACAACTTGGATGTAGTTAACTTCTGTTACATGCCTCCTCTCACCAAATTTACTCAATAAATTGGAGTTGGAGGAGTTATATGTAACACCCTCCTCTCACATATACCCAAGTAACTAGCCAATCATAGGTAAACATGCGATGAGAGGCCACTATGATATGATTCGACCTCCTAAGTCACATTAAGGAAGTGCAACCGATGAAAACACACCATATAGACCTTCAACATCAGCATTGGGACCCTCAGTATCCATCCCAACCTTTCTGCTAACTAGCCCCTAGGTTCCACTAAGGTTTTGGAACATTTACCCCTGGACGCTCCCTTGCTATGGGCCTGAGAGTATCCAAGAGGTTCTGGATGTTGGCATTATGATTCTGGTATGGTTATATGTTACAGATGTTGTACTTGATGGAAACACCCATGGCATGGCTCTCAATATGATGAGAATTAAGAAGTACGCAGGAGAACAGTTCAGAAGATGCGTACCCGTAGGTATGTCATGCAGGGATCGCATCCAGACACGCAGGTTACCCATTCATGAGGTGCGTACCCCAGTGCACACACTTCAAGGCAGTAAAGCGCGCACACGTGGGGTTTCTTATGTTTAACCCTTGGTATTTAGCTGATGGTATTGTGTTATTATGGTTTTGGCCCGTGGTATTGATCCATGATTTGAGGAAGAGCTTGCCTATATAAAGCAAAGGAGATCATTTAGCTTGTGCATGCTTTTGGGTTGAATATCTTAAGATCTGAAATATTGGGTTATTGTTTCAAAAAGCTTGATCTATATGAAAGTGAAGTGGAAATCGAATCTGTGTAGGGTGATCTCTCGAGCGCTTGATCAGATCTGGCCATCCGTCTAACTGTAGCACACTGGTGATCTGCAAATTTGGCCCTAATCTGATGTACGCAGGTGTTTAACGGTGCCTATGCGTGGGTACGCAAAGCAGAAGAAGGTGAGTTGCGTGGGTACGCACAGCAGAAGAAGGGCGACTGCGTGGGTACGCAGAGCAGAAACAGGCAAACTGCGTGGGTACGCAGAGGAGCAGTGGTTCAGGTGCATACGCATAGTAAAGATACCCGGCGCGATAGTCCTTTTGGGTGCATGCCTACTATGGCAGTACGCGGCGCGATAGTGCATTTGGGTGCGTACTGTACGCAACACAGTAGAAGAAGCAGTGCATGGTCACGCAATGTAGCAGAAGGAAATCTGCGGGTATACACAGAGAAGCAGAGGGTAAAGTGCGTAGCGACGCAGGCCAAAGAAAGGAAAGTTGCGTATCTGTCTCATGACTATCTGTTGACTGAATGTTTTTGTTGATAAGGTGTTCTGGGTTTAGTTCTTTGTTGTTGATCTGGTTACTGTTGTTGACTTTGAAATCTACATGTACTTGATGATCATTTGAGGTTTATGGATCCAGTTTGAAAATTTATGAAAAGTGGTCTTTGAAAGAAAAAGAAGTAGGGGGTTGTAGCTCCCTTCCAGGAGAGACTGGAAAATGAGAGAGAGTTGTAGCTCTCTGCAGGTTGCATCCTGCGTACTGGTAAAGGACTGCACCAGTACAAGACCATTATAAAAGGAGTTTCTAACTTGAAAGAAGATAGAGACATATTGTAGTAGGTGGTTTTCACCCACATTAGGTTTCCACCTTATATCTAGTGTTCTTTGATGTGGCTGTCTGTTTTTCTTCTTCATGCTCATTGTTTTATGGTACTGATATGCAAAAATAATTCAAAGTATAAATAAGGAAGAATTGTTAAAAGGACTAGATAATACTGATTCACCCCCCCTCTCAGTATTATTTTCAACAAGTTTCCTTGATGGTTTCAAAATCATGCTTTATAGTTTGTTCTATCTTATCCATCTTTTCAATGAAAATGCTTCAATTTGTTAGTGCTATCTTGCAATTTCTCAACAACGCCTTTATTCTTTTTATCGCAACACTTTAGTCCTTCTTCCATGGATCTGTCCTACATGTTTGTTAAATTCTAAATTAATTTCTCAATTTAATATTTAATGTAACATCCCCTAGCTTTTACACAAAATATTATGCTAACTTCCATGTAGTTATAAAGAAAATTTTTTTCTTCATAATAATAATACATGTACTAAATTATGTCTGGAAAATATTTACTAAAACCTCTTTCTCTTATAATTCGCATTAACATGTGTAATGTTTTTCTTATATTATGTTCCTTTCTGATGCACCAATGATCATGTACTCTATTGTATTATATTTCTCAATTTTGGGTTCCAATGCCCCAAAACTAATGGACTATTTATGTTTGCCTCCTTTGGTTTCCTTTTGTTCAACTGTATGATTATGATAGTTTTAAATAGGGGTTCCTATCCATTTTTATATAATCAATGGTGTGAATTAGTTGAACATGCACACACATGCGCGCACACACACACACAAAGTTTACACTCGAATACATATGTTTATAGCAACGTGTTTTCATTTCAACCCTCACTTATCCAAATAGGGTATAATTATTTAATTTAAAGGGTATAATTATTTTAATGTAAAACTATGGTATTAATGATCCACTACTTGTATTCATTCCCTCGACCTCATTATTACATGACTTGGTTACATACTTGCTTGACTTGGTTGATAGGCTCATTTTTGTTTTATTTGATCTTTGTCATGGTCTTCTCAAGGTTATGTCATTTTTTCAATAGTCAGCCCTCATGGAAACACATGCCCTTGTGGTCACTTGATAATCCATCCAATCACATGGGTTCATTTATCATTGTTAGAGGGCTCGCACTCTAGATGGAACTCTAGCTAGTTACCACATTCTATGGTGAATATTTTCAGGGATTGGTGAATGGTGGTGATAATTTCATATCTGGTTAGGGTAACAACCTAACCTTACCTCTTCCCAACAGTCCCATTTGTCATTAGGTCAAATTGTGATATGAGCTCTACAACTTATGTGAATTTGTTTGTAGAAGTTAAGTGTTTTTTCCTTCAGATCTAAAGAGTTTTCATGTCAAGGATTTTTTACTCTAGTTATCTCATCTCTAGGATTAGTGAATGATTGAAAAATAACTTGGAGTCTTCATGAATTATTCTACCTAGTAATGTTTTTATGGCGCTCTTGCTTCTATTAGATGCAGGCTATGTATTCCAACTTTATTATTAATGTCCTTGAAAAGTATAGTTGCTAAGACAATTTTTTTCAATGACATGTTAAACCCTAAGTTCTTTTCTAAGGTTTTGGTTGTGATGATGCCTAACTATACAAGGTTTTATGTGTAGCATCTCCTTCTATAATTTCTTTGTTGGTTCTTCCTTAAGGCAAGACAGGGTTAGTCCAAACCTTAACCTTAACGATTACCAATTAATTTCTTTATCTTACAATTCATGGCTTAATTAATGGTTTTACCTCTCTATGGTAGGATATTGAGCTAGGACTTTGTTCCCCCCTTCAAAGCAATGTACAAAGTATCTAATGTTATGTAGTCCTTAACTTTCTTTATGGGGTTTTTCTTCTAAGTTTCTTTCTTGGTATTTAATGATAGTTCCATACCATTTCTTCGTAGATGAGATAATCATTATGGTGGTATTTTTAAGTATATTCTTAAGTTGACTAATCAAAACTCTCTTCCTCTTATCACGGCTAAACCAAGTTCTTATTTGCTTGATTTTCTCTTACAAGTAAATGAATCCATGATAGTCTTTGACTTAAAACTCCACCAGAAGAATTTCTTAGCTTCTAGGGTCTATGCAAATAAACCCTATATGGCCATAATCACCCTTCTTGGATTAGTATTGATTGGAAAATTTACAAATATATTTAGACATATGCTCAAGGTTATAGCCAATCACTTGAAATATGTATTTTATCTGTTAAAGAAAATTAGGATTATTCCTTTATTACTCTTCCACATTTGGTTTTTGCATAAAAGATATGGCCTTTATCAGATTGGCTAAGTATGTAATATGCAAATTTGTTTTCTAAAGGAAATGATAGATCTATTTCTTGGGACTTGTGCGCTTATATGTAACAATAACATATTCATGCATATTTTATTAGAACTTTACATTACTTATGGTCGGTCTTGTAGAGATAGACCAGAAACAATATGTTATTCTTGAATATATATATTGATGTAGGGATCTTTTGTTTTCTTTTTATAATTTCATGTGACTAAATAATTCTTTGTTGGGTTCATATGCTATTTAAGGTACACTTTGCTCTAATTGTTTTAGATAATAACCCTTATAATTACTGGGAAGTTGCAATTATTTTTCATGTTAGTTTTATATGAGTATCATTTCAATTTCTCTTAACTACAGTCTATCATAGTTATCACAACCGTTATATTAATTTTATTTTCCTTTGTTTTTAGTACAAATCAAGAACTAGGAGAGAGGCATGGAGGATTCCTATCATGGGAAACTACTAGGACCTCTTTAGGCCCTATTATTAATATTGTCTAGAAATTCCTAATTTACACCAATTATCAGGGTTCTATTATTGACAAGGTCTACTTGGATAACCCGATCATAGTTTTTTTACTTTAATTATTTTATCAACCTGGTCTTTATATTAACTAGTTCTCTCCCAATATCTCAGTTTTTAAAAATATAAAAATAAATACACATGTGTGTTCATAGTATATTTTAACTGTAAATTATTCAACACAGAATATTTTCTGAGAATATTGTCTTTTTGTCTAGTATATTTCTTCATGATCCCTGTACAATGATTTATGGCTAGCTCTTAGTTTGAAGTCTCCCCTTCATTACCAAGATAAGTATTCAATTCTAGTACCTCTTTCTTTCCTGCAAGGTGTTAGTCTGCACATACATTCCTATACAACCATTGTTTTTTCTTTAAGGTTCATAAGTCTTACTCAATTACTTATTCTAACATCCATATCAAACACAAGAACTATAATAAAATTTCCTATCTAATTATTCCTACATAAAACCAAAACATGATTCCTACTCAACATAAGTTCATTTTTATAAATAACCATTTGACATAAAAATTAATAACATCCATATACTTATGTAGGGCTCCATAGGAATATGCTAAAGGCTTCTAAATTCCTCCCAACCCTAAAATATATTTTACATTTCATTCACCTAAGCTCTACTCCTCCTTGTTAATCAAAAATATCAAAAATATTTAATAGAATTTACCTCCTACACCCTTTAGCAATGTCATTCTATTCCTCTGCATTCAAAAATAGTCTTTCTCTCCCATTGGTCTTATTCTAAAAAACAACTTCCTTTATCTCCCACAGTCCTCTTGTGCAAGTTCCACCTCATGACATCTATCTCCAATCAAGAAATCTTTTCAGTGGTATTTCTCTACCAAGTTCTATTGAAGAATGGAAAAAAGAAGATTTTGTCTTCTTTTGTTACTGCCCCTTCTTGGTGATAACTAATTTGAAATTTCTTTCATGATAATTAGGAGTTAAATCTCACATGACACCCTTCAATATATTTTTAGGAATGTTAACACATCAAAAATATTTCTTATTTCATTATTTAAAAATAAATACTTACATCATCATATCATGTCATTTGTATTTTAACTTTCCAGCCAACACTTAAATGTAAAAATCATAAATTAATTTGTTCCCTTAAAAGGGACATTGTCCTCGATGTTTTGAATTCCATTCTTCTTTCGAACAATATAAGAAAATAATCCATCATTAAATCTTACATTTCCTAGGTGGCCTCCTTAATCCCAAACTACTTCCTTTGCACATTAACCTGAGTGTTGGATAAATTTTGAGGTGTAGTTTCCCTCTGGTCTAAAATTTGTAGAGGCTCGACCTAGAACTCTCCTTGCAACATATTTATTCGAAAGAGACAAATGAAATACATTATGAATTCTTATATGGGCTAGTAGTACCAAATCATAGGCCATTGGCCATACCCTCGCTAATATTATAATATGGCCCACAAAACTAAGGGGTTAATTTAGAACAACTCCCCAATTTCAAGGAGTTTTTTTTTTGTCGTACTCTAATATAAACATCTTCACCCACTTGAAACTTTTTATCTTTTGTTCTCAAGTTAGTGTAACTCTTATACCTATCTTGTGGCACTTTCATGTTCTGTTAAATCTTTCTCATCATTTATTACATTTCCTATTAAAAAATTCAACCCTAACATGAGCCTAACCTCATGTTGACTCTAACTTATAGGAACATGATACTTCCTTCTATACATAGCCTCAAAGCAAATCATCTTGAGTGATATTTGGTAACCATTGTTATAGGTAAACTCTACCAAATGTATATAGTCCTATTTTGTCAGTTTCTTCCTTAAATACATGCATAGGATGTCCTCAAAAACCTAGTTAACCCTTTCTATTTGACCATCAATTTGTGTATGGTACACACTAGTAAAGTTTAGCTAGGGACACATACTAGTAAATAATGATTTCCAAAAGCTTGAGGTGAATTTCATATCTCTATTTGATATAATTGTCTTTCGCACACCATGAAATCTAAAAATTTCTTTCATAAAGACTTCAACCACCCACAAAGATCTAAAAGTGGATTGAAAAGGTATACAATGGGACACCTTAGATAGGTTTTCTACTACTACCATAATGGAATCATGTTACTTCGATGTTTAGGGTCATCTAGTAATAAAGTCTAAGGAAATTGCATCCCACTTCAACTCTAGTATAGACAGGTGGTTTAGTAATCTGGATAGGTGTTCATGTTCTACTTTCACATGTTGGCATTCTTGAGATCTTTCCATGTATTCATCAACTTCTCTTTTCATCCCCATTCAAAAAAAACATTTTTAAGGCATACAAACCATTTTTTGATATCATGAGTGAGCTGCAAAAGGTCTCTTGTTGTGTTCATCGAATATTAATATCTTATTTTTATCTCCATTTGGGACATAAATTTTTCCCTTTTATGTTAACAATCCGCTTTTACTAATTGCATAGTCAACCCATTTTCTCTAATTAGTTTTAATTTTCAACTCTTCATAAAACTGATTATAATTCTGATTTGATAATGTTGCCTCTTTAATCTGCTTAATAAAATATGTCTTAGTTTCACTTACTATTACTTCATATACTTGCTTCAAACATTGATTTAATTCATCTCCCACCTTGTTTTATTTCTCCCTTATGTGTTTGATGTTGAACTAATACTCACTAAGGAAGGCCATCCATATGGCCTTCCTCGAATTCATTTTTGGTTAGATGAAAAAATATTTTAGGCATACATGGTCAATAATCAATGTGAACATTTTACCAATTAGATAATGTCCCCACACTTTAACTGTGAGGATTATAACTGTCAATTCAAGATCATAAAATGTATATTTTTTTTCATGTTATTTTAGTTTATGGTATTCATAAGTGACTACATGCCCTTCCTGCATAAGTACACCTCCAAGGCCTTCCAAGCATGAATTGATACATACCTCAAAATCTTTATCGAGATCTATTTTTTTCAACACTAGAGAAACAATAAGTAAATATTCCAATTTCTCAAAGTTTTCCCCACACTATTTCATCCACATAAATTTCACCCCTTTCTTTTATAAGGAGTTTATAGGTTATTCTAACTTAGAAAATATTTCTAAAATCTATGGTAATAACTAGTAATTCCCATGAATGACCTTATATCGGGCACATCTTTTGGGACTGGACAATTAAGAATTCCCTTTACCTTTTTGGGGTTGAGTGTTATACCTTCTTTTGATATTACATGCCTATGATGTCATACCTTGTCATGGTAAAATTCACATTTGATGAATTTTGCATATAATTTATGTTCATATCATGTATGTCGTACTATCTCCAAATTTTCCTTATGTTGGACAGTTGGTGTTATTTGGTTGGCTAGTGGAAATAAGTGTGTTTGCATTGATGTCAATAGTCACACTAGGAGATCATGTTGGGTAGTTGGAATTGATATCAACCGGACTAGCATGGATGTATGTGCTAGTATGATTTTAGGGAGGACAACACTGATGTCCAATAGGCTAGTTGTGATGGTAGTATATGCTAGCATTGATGTGCTTGGTGTATCAAGCTCAGGGGGAGTCCCATGGTTGATGCAATTCTTTGTAGAGAATCATCACAATAGAAAGCCTATTGGAGAAGATATAAAACAATAACTATGGTGTTTTGGATTTCCATGTTTTGGTGGCAATTATGCCTCATGATATTAGCTCAAATACTCTTGTAGTTAGAACAAATGGTTAGTGCTTGGAAAGAGATTTCTAATGATATGTGGAAGTCTGCACATGGCCTCTTGGATCAGGAGTTATAGCCAGTTGAAGTTGGAAGAAAAAAAAACTCATTCCCTTAGGACTTAGGCATACTTTGAGCTGAGGTCACGACACATGGTAGAGTTAGCAAGAGAACAAAGCTCCGACCCCCGACCTGTGTGGGGCTAGTTCCTAGTTTGGCATGTGGATTAGTCGACAGTTGGCCAAGTAAAGAAAGATGTTTAGCTAGGAGAAGGTAGAGGTTAGGCTATGAAGCAAATTTTAGCAAGCGAAAAATCCCCAACTTCTGACCCCCAACATGTGTGGGACCTGATATAGGAAAACAAATGGTAGAATATGATTGGCTCATGGTGATTTGTTGGTAGCAACATGGTAGATGATGTTAGTTTGATGTGGCAGTATGAAGGATATGTGGAAGGCATATTCGACATTTTTGGGTAGCCTAATGGGCCAAATACAAGTGAAATGTCACCATGCAGAAGGTACCACATGACAGATATGATGTCAACATGACATAAGCTAATGATGTGGTAGAACCTTGAATTTTGTGCCAAGGAGTAGGTTTGTCAAGTGTTTCCTATGTATTTGATATTTCACATTGAATGAAGAAGAATGAGCCAAAATAGTGAAAAAGGAACCAATTTGGGCTGACAAGAAAATTGAATCTCCAAGATGGTCAGCCCTATGGGCAAGTCAAGGGTCGAGGCAAAGGCAGACACATAAGAAGGCAAAACAGGCTGACTCATGACCTCCCAACCAACATTGAAAGGTGTGCCTAGAAGTCGAAAGAAAAAATAGATGCATAACAAGAGAAGTAGACTAACCCACAACTCCTAACCTCATAACATACATTGAAAGATGTACCCAGGACCTGGATTTATGCCATTTTTGCATGCTTTGGTGACCATAGGCCATTGGGCCGAAGGAAAACAAAATTTCAACATGAGTGTATCCTTAAAGGCATAGATGAGTTCGTATCTTTGGAGATAAGTTCTCCATATTTGGGAGGTATGCATATTTTTCCATAGAAATGGATGGTTAGCAAAACCTTAGGATAGCCAATTAAATGCACACAGAAGAGTTGGTCGCTGAAATAATGGCAGCTACAGAAACTCCTAGGTCGAAGAATAGATAGGACCATGGTTGCATAGGATGAAATAATGGAGTATGTCATCATATGCGACAAGGTATCCCTAATATTTATTGCATGCTATGAGGAATTGAATGAATATTAGAGCCTTAGTGAAAGGATATTTGTTCATAGAAAGAACAAGAACCTTGTTGGAGTGTGGAGGTTGAGGGAGAATTTATGTCTAAGCATGGGAAGACTCAAGTGCCCATCCTCATGTTTAATGCAACAACAATGGGTGAGAGAATGGATCCCATTCTTAGTATTCAATGAAGATACTATTCCCTTGTATCAGAAGTAATAAAAAGAAGGAGTTCCAAGTGCAGGAGTACACTCGGGAAATGTGGGTGGAAAAACGATGGCTAACAGAGATAACATCGAACACTATGTTTCAGTGAAACGAAACCTAGGATTAGAATTAAGCAATGCAATGAAAGAAACATTGTTTCTAGTGAGAATTGTGGAGAGCTTTGTGTGTGAGACCAAGTATTCATGTACTTCAGAAAGAAGCTATGTGTGTCTATGTTGCAAAGAAAAGGGGCTGAGTGGGTTGGTCATGTTGTTTGATTCTAAGAGAGTCTATGGAATTGTAGATGATCGAGAGCTGACGTATGATACTGTAGTGTGGACAAAGTGTTGTGTGGGCTGTGTATTGGTGAATGTTGTTGAGGAAAATAATGGCCTACTGTAGACTGAGTAAAGGACATAGAATGTTGTGTGGGCCAAGGGATGAGGAGAATAAAGGGTTGAAAATAGAAAGAGAGGGTGCTAATTTTAGTGAGAAGTTTGTTTTCTTTTGAGTTTGAGTTGGAGCCTGCATAAAGGAAGTTGGTGCTTCCATCTCTAGTGGGTATCTAAGAAGGCTTGGGAGTTGGTGCCTCCTGTAAGTTGGTGATTGCATACATCTAAGGAGCTACAAGTTGCACGTGCAACAAATACATGAAGTTGTTTCATTAGATGGTGCTTCTAGTAGACAGAGTAGTTGTCTGCAAAAGGAGGGAGTTGGAGCTTCCTCCTATAAGTGTTCTAGCAAACACTCAAATGGATTTGGTGCTTCCTATGAGTAGTGGATCACAAAGAAACTGATTTAATAAAGTAGGTGATCTTATTTTTTCACCAATAAAAAAAAGTTTGGTTTTTTTTTCTCCCGAAAGGGTTTACATAGTAAACCTTTGTGTCTCATGTGTTTCCTACTGATGATGTGTATGCATGTATTGGTTGATATGAATAATGTTATGGGTTATTAATGGTTTCTCTCATACTATGGATGACCAGTTTGAATGAGTAAAGATAAATTTGCACAAAATTTTAAATTATCTTGAATATTGATTCAACCGCCCTCAATATTAACATTGTTTCCAACAATTGGTATCAAAGCCAAGTTCCTTCATAAACAACTTAACCACTGAAAGGTAGATCAAAGAGAAATGATGTCTAATCAATGTTTGATAAATGAAAAAGTTGTTCCATTTTAAAATTAATCAAACTATGTACTCTAGAGGGTTAGAATGGAAGCTTATTTAATGGATTTGGATGTTGATTTATGCTGCTCCTTACTGAATGGAGAAAAGAGTGACTAGAATGAAGAAGCTCATGACATTGTCATGAAAGAGTTGTCTAATCTAGATGCTGATAAAGTATGACATTGTGAGACAAAAAAGAAAATGTTGGACAAATTGCAATGTCTATATGGTAGAGAAAGTTGTGTAGCAACAAAGGAGGTTGAAGAACCTTGTTTCTCAAGTAGTGAAATTTAGTATGTGAAGGTTGTTGATAGTGAGAATAAGGGAAGGAAGAAGCTAAGGAAAGTAGCCCATAAGAGAGATGCTGAGAAGATTGAAGATATTTCTCTTAATGCACAAGGTGTTGCTCATCACTCTCGAGAGGATGCTAAAGAGTTAGAAGAAGGGTCATGCTGATCAGAAGGTAAGCTATTTTTGTATGGTAAATATCAAGAGACAGCTCATCTTTCCATTCATTGTACTTATTCCTATTGTGAATATGAATACTTTCGTACTTCTAGTTGTTGTGAAGAGAGACCCACTTTAGTAGCAATAGAAAATGAGGAATCCTCTAAAGAAGAAGAGATTATCTCCTGTGAAGAGAATAGAGGTATCACTAGAAGTGGTGAATATGGAATACTCCTCAGACCTATGGAATATTCCCTAGACATAGAGATGGATTTAGATCTCTTTGGTGGGTCATAGAGCACCTCTGTTCGCAAAGAAAAGGATTTGGATGAATAGATCTATTTGAGGAAGAAGTTGATCTATGCTCTAAAAGAGATCAAGGAGATATCAAAGGAAATTATGAAGCAAAAGGAGTAGTTGCATGAGTATGAGCTTGAGAATGAGAAGTTGAGAAAAAAAATAGGTGATCTGAATGCTCAATAAGAAGGGGCTACGAGATTGAACGGGAGGCTAACCATCTAGTTAGATCAAAGAGAAGCTTGTTGTGGGAGACTACAAGATAAAGTATTCTCATTGATACGAGGCTTAGAAATATAAAATAAAGAGTTGTCTCAATACCAAAAGTTTTAGGAAAGCACAAAGGTTGTGAAAGAGATGCATGTTAAGAAGAGATCCCCACTCATCCAGGTTTGTTTGAGTTTTCAAGAAGAATCAAGCTTCATGAAGGAAAAGGATAAAGCGTTAGTTATCCTAGTAAGCGAATTTGGAGGTTTCAACAAAAACAAGGGAAAATAGGTTGTTGGAGAACAACAAGAGAAGAAGAGGCAGGAACGTAATGTAAGAAACAACAAGGAGAGCAGAAAAAGAGAGAAAAATAGAGGCAAGAAAGAATGCAAAGTAGTAATGAAAACTATCATGGAAGGCACATGAAGAACTGATAGAGGTCCTTTCCTCTTTAAGGAAAAAGCCATCAAAGAAAAGGTATCTTCGGTCCTGAAAATCTCTTTTATAGATATTGTTTTTCTTGCAATAATTTTGGACATAAAGCCATATACTATAGATAGAATGTAAGAAAACATGATGTGTTTGGTAGAAAGAACCCATGAATGTGAAAAGTAGCTAGGAGAGGGCATGATTGCAATAGCAGAGGTCGTGAAGAGAATGGTCGTAGATATGGCAAACCCTTTGCTCCATTCTTAAGCCATATTGAATGCTATAACTATGGAAACTCTCAACACAAGGAAGTGGACAACAGATATTAGAGGACAAAGAATTTCCCCCAAAATATGAATAAAAACCAAGCAAGTTGTTCAGTGAGGTTGAGAAAAGATGGAAGAGAAAATGAAGCCAAGTGTGTCCTAAACACCCTGTGTCAAAAGGGCTTGTTGAATAAATGAAGGAGAAAGTTATATTTAGTCTCCAACTGCATTCAACAAAAACCTAAAGTGAAGAATGGAAGGAACAACCTAATTACGATTCTATTGCAAAGAAAGCAAAATTGTGGCAAGAATATTTGGGTGAAGAAAGAGGAGTTGAAGGACAAGTGTTCTCTAACGTGCAACCAAGGAAAGGCCGAAATATGGGAAAAAGAGAAACTGTGAAGAAACGATGTTGCTAGGACTAGGTCATTGAAGGTTTGGGTGATGAAGGAGGACAATCTACTCAAGGGAGGAATAACTTATATTTCTCCTTAGTAATTAAAGATAATGGCCTCAATAGAGGTCGAATAAGTTAGATGCAAGAAGCTAGAAGGAGTCAACAGAGAGGTGCATATGATTATGGAAGGTATGGTCAAGTCCCCATGTCAATTACAGTAATGTATTTGTTTATTTCAAATATATCAACATTGAAAGAGAGAGGAGAGTATAGTCAACATGGTTTTAGGAGGAGTGCACGAAAACATTTTATGTTGTCTAAGAAGATGAGTTGCAGTAGAAGTGTGGAATGACAAGTATCCCTTAGTAATGTCAGGTCCACAATATTTGTCCGCATGCAGATGAAAGGAAGTTATTGCAGGAGGTCAACGATTATTGACTCAGGAGGAGCTACTTTATGAAGTAGTATAAGAAAACAATTTTCAGCCTTAGGAAGAAAGATTGCACAAGAAATGAAAGGTTTTCATCTTGGGTGAAATCCACTTATTTCATTTAATATGTGAATTTGATTTTTGCTTAGTAGTCTTCTATTCTCGAAACACAATAGGTACAAACTTTGATTTCCCCTTAGCTTTCAATTGGTATCACTAGGTCAATTTGTGGTACGGGTTTGTATGGAGCAGCCTTTTGTGAATATCACATATGTACAGTTTATAGAGCAACAATAACTATTAGTCCTTGAAGATAATTTTGGAGAGAATAATGCACATTAGAAATCCAACCCTCGGTCATTGGAAATCAGTGATTGCAAGGGGGAGAAGAAACAACTCGTATGCCTTTTCCATTGATGTCAAAGTGGGAGAAAAGCTTCTTGGAGAGAAAGTTGTGATCGCCCAAGTAGAGGAAAGAGAGCCATTGGTGGATCATGCAAGGAAATGTGTGGAAGCAACATGAGAATTTACCATCAATGTGGAGAAGTGAAGAGGTATTGCCATCAATGCCAAATAGGGAGAATGTTGGAAAATTGGCATTGTCTGGTTGGCTAGTGGTAATATGTGTGTTGGCATTGGTGTTAAAAGTCATGCTGGGAGATCAAGTTGGGCAATTGGCATTACCTGATAGTTAGCAAGTGTGTTGGCATTGATGTCAACAAAAATAACATGGATATATGTGTTAGAATGATTTTAGGCAGGACAACATTTATGTCCACTAGGCTGCCACAAATTCTAGAATTTATGTGCTTGGTGTATCAAGGAGTCCCATGGTTGCTACAATGCTCTATAGAGAATCATCACAGTAGCATGCCTATTGGAGAAGCCATAAAATGATGACTATGGTGGTTGTGAGTCCCATGATTTGGAGGATATTTTGCCTTAGTATATCACATTAGATACTTTTATGGTTGACGGAATTGGTTATCTATTAGAAAGAGCTTTCCAATAGTATGTGGAAGTCTGCAAATGGCCTCTTGGACAAGGAGTTATAGTAAATTGAAGTTGGTAGATAGAAACACTCATTCACTCAGGAATTAGGAATATTTTGATCTAAGGTTGGGCTACATAACAGAGTTATTAGAAGAACAAATCTCCAACCCTCAACCCCAAACCTCTGTGGGACCAACTCCTAGTTAGGCATGTGGATTAGTCGGCAGTCAACCAATTCAATATATACATCTAGTTGGGACTAGTCAAAGGTCAGTTTGTGCAACAAATTTTACCTAGAGAAAAATCCCTAACTCCCAACCCCTGACCTCTGTGCGATCTGGTACAGGTAAACAAATGGTAGAATGCAATTGGATGACGGTGATTTGTTGGCAACAATGTGGCAGAGGACATCAGCATGATGTGGCAGTACAGAGAAGATGTGGCAGGTAGATTCGAAATTTTTGGGAGGCCTAATAGGTCACCATAGAGAAGGAGCCACGTGGCCAAGAAGATGTCAACATGACATAAGTTGATGATGTAGAAGAACCTCAAAATTTGCACCAAGGAGTTTGTTTGTGAATTCTTTCCTATGTATTTGGTTTTTGATAGTGAATGAATAAGAATGGGCCAAAATATTGAAAAATGAACTGAGTTAGGCTGATAGGAAAATAATACCCCCAATATAGTTAGGCTTATGGGCTATTCTAGGGTTGAGGCAAAGGCAAGCACATAAGAAGACACAACAGGCCAACCCATTACCTCCCAACCAACATTTTAAGGTGTGCCCATAAGTCAGAAGTAAACACAAATGCATAATAGGTGAAGGTGGTTGACCCACAACTCCTAACCTCCTGACCTACATTGGAAGGTGTTCCCAAGAATAGATAGGACCACAATTGCATAGGATGAAATAATGGAGTCTAACATGAGCTGAGACAAGACATCCCTGATATAGTTTGCATTCTATGAGGAATTTATTAAATATCAAAGCCTTAGTGAGAGGAGTTTTGTTTACAAAAAGAACAAGAGCCTTGTTGGAGTGTGTGGGTTGACTAAGGATTTATGTCTCAGCATGGGAACGCTCAAGCTTCCGTCCTCATGTTTAATTAAATAAAAATGGGCAAGAGAATGGAGCATGTTCTTAATGGTTAATGAAGTTACAGTGTTTATGTATCCGATGCTACAGTAGGAAGCGGTGCCAAGTGAAGGAGTACACTCAGGCAATGTGGATGGAAATATGATGACAAAGAAAACATTGAACATTCGGTTTCAGTGAAACAAAAGCTTAGATCCTATTTTAGCAATGGGGGGGAAGGAACATTGTTGCTAGTGAGTTGTGTGGAGAGCTATGTGCGTGAGTGCACTGTTGAGGAGAGGCCAAGTGTGCCTATGCTATAGAGAGAGGTTATGTGTTCCTATGTTGTCGAGAAAAGGGGTTGAGTGGTGCATTGTTGTTGTGTGAGGCTGAGAGATCCTGTGTAGTAGTATAGGGTCTAGAGTATAAGTATGATGTTATGGTGTGGACAGAGTGTAGCATGGGATGTGTATTAATGAATTTTGTTGAATAGAATAGTGGGCTCCTGCAGAGTGAGTAGAGGATATATAATGTTTTGTGGGCCAAAGGAGAAGGAGAACAAAGAGCTGTAAATAGGAAGATAGGTTTTCAATTACAGTGAGAAGTATGTTTTATTTTGAGTTTGGGTTAGAGCCTACATATAGGAAGTTGTTGCTTCCATCTCTAGTGGGTGTCTGAGAAGGCTTCAGGGTTGGTGTCTCCTGCAAGTTGGTGCTTGCAGAAATCCAAGGATTTGAAAGTCGGTGCTTACAACAAATCCATGAAGTTGGTGCTTCATATGGTGTTTCCAGTAGATTGATTAGGTGTTTGTAAAAGGAGGGATTCCATTTTTCTTACTAGTGGGTGCTAGCAAACAATCAAAGGAAGTTGGTTCTTCTTGTGAGTGGTGGCCCACAAACAGATTGATGTAATAGAGTATGTGCTATTATTTTTACATCAATAACAACAACAAGATTTGGTGGTTTTTCTCCTGGAATGGTTTCCATTATAAACCTCCATGTCTCGTCTGTTTGTTGCTCATGATGTGTATGCTTGTTTTGGTTGATATGGTTTCTTTTATGGTTTTTAATGATTTCTCTCATATAATGGATGCCATGTTTGAATGAGTAAAGATAAATTGGCATAAAAGTTTAAATTATCCTTAATATTGGTTCACCCCCCCTCTTAGTATCAACATTGTTTCCAACAAGTTATTCTCTTCCAAGGTCTTGGAATATATTATAATGTCATCTATAAAAATTATTATGAACTTATGCAATAATTTGTTGAACACATTATTAATAAAGAAGGTAATGGTAGAAGGTGCATTTATAAGTCTGAAAGGTAACATTGTGAATTTGTAGTGTCAATACATGGTTTGAAAAGTTGTTTTCTATATGTATTCCTCCTTGTTTCCTAGTGATAACTAGGTATGAGGCCTGTGTTAGAAATCATAATCACTCCCTTGACTTGGTAAAAGAGATCATATATTCAAGGTAAGGAATATTTGTTTTTAATTTTTATCTTGTATAATTGGTTGTAATCAATACATAACCTAAATATTCCATTTTTTTTCTTAACAAATAGGACTAGTGCCCCCCCATGGTGACATATTGGGTCTAATTTATCCTTTGTTTAGTAATTCTTGTAACTACATGTTTAACTCCATTAGTTTTGGTACAATCATATTATAAGGAGCCTTTGGTACCTGCGATGCTCCTTGTATCAACTCTATGGTGAAGTCTATTTCCCTCTTAGGTGGTAAACTCGGAATATCATTAAGGAACTCATCTTCATAATTTCGTATAACCTCTAACTCGCCTAAAGACTTAACTAACTTATCTTGGGAGTGATATTCCACCTTGATAGCAAAAATTTGGCATCGTTTCCTTTCAACCTTCTTTAGTTGTAAGGAATATATCTGGTACATAGGAATGGGCCTAAATATGCCCCTTATTAAAAATTTCCTTGTGTCCCTCCAACTAGTCCATTTGAATTATAATTTCATATGAGAGTAAGGTAAATATATTTAAATTTATCATAGTTTGATTCTAATTAAGTATAACTCAATATGCCTTTACCCAAATAGGAAATTTTATTTTTGTGCCAATAACTAATTGAACCAACCAAGAACTTCTATATTTTTCAGCCTTTAATTTACATTTTTCTATAACCTAGGGGCTAACATAACTGATGTTAGTTCCAAGTTCTATTAAGAGAGAAACAATTGGTTAAAGATAGTTCCTCCTATTCCCACCATGGTGGATTGATGCTCTTCTTGGTGCTCTTCTAATGCTAGACTAATATGTGGAATGTAGCTGTCTACATCATTGCTGGTGGAGGCGACTTAAAAATTTTGTATATGAAGTGGTGATCTAATGTTATAGGGACAATTTCATAGTAGGCAAGGTTCACTGTTACCACAACAATTTAAAGGGTTCTTATCTTTTCCATTAAATACTTTTTTAAATTTGGTCTATTTAGACTCAATTAGAGTTTTCATTTGAAATATTCAGTGGTAATTATCATTTTTATTTGATGTTTTGTTTATGATTCCCCTTACTAGATTAATTAAACTCTCTAGTTTTCCCTCTTTTACCTCATTGTACAAATCGATATTTCTTTCTTTTAGGCCATTATTTACAATTATCATTTCTCTTCATGGCCATCTGGTAGCAAATCCTTTCCTTTTTTATAATATATTTCATGGTTTTGGGGTTATTATATTTGATTTTTTCCTTAAAAGAGAGTGGGAAGCAATTTATAAAATGTTGTTAGTTTTATTTTTCTTCCCTTATATAAGGCATGATGGAAACTTTACTAGATTGAGAATGGGAGTGAATCAATTTCGTAAATTCATTAACATTGATTTGATTTTCTTTAAACTCATTAAAGGAACTTTTAAATGAGCATACTAAAACATAATGACCAACATATTCGATTTGTGAACAATAAATAATATGTAAATCAAAACATCACATCAACAAATAATAGCAACATATATGGTAACCAAATATAAATGGAAACCCATAAACGAAGAAAATCATAACTTTTTCTATTGTTGTGATGTAAAGGAAATCTCCTACTCCCTTATTACATCTATTTTTCTGTAGGCTCTAACCCATAGGAGATTTCTACCTCAATTTATGTTTTCTATAGACTCCAACCCACAACATGCTCTTACCTCAACAGACTCCAACCCACAACATGCTCTTACCTCAACAGACTCCAACCCACAACATGCTCCTACCTCAATAGGCTACAACTTGTTCTTTATCAAGCTACAATTTGAAAGGAGACTACAATCCCCTAATACATACATAAAATAACATGTTGGTTTTCCTGGTCTATAATTTTGTATACCTCTATTTTTGTCTCAACACCTTCCTCTCCTAAAATCTTCTTTAAATATTCTCTATGTGTGTACTAGGTAATTAAAGAACAATTCGACAATTAGATCTCACATTCTCTCAATGTCTAATCACATTTGAGAAACAAATTTTTTTGGTTGATTGTATTCCACATAAGAATACGTATTGAAAAGGACTAACTCTTGCCCTTCCACTCATTTGTTTCCAAACACTTCATATTTTGAATATAAGAACACAAACAAGTGCTCAAATATTATTTTTCATCCATCCAAAATTATTAAATACACCAATATCAACATAATTTCAACATATGCAAGCAACAAATTATAACATTATAACACATGTAAACCATTCACTCTCTAATGCAATCAATATGCACACAATATATGAAAGCAATGCATCTTGTCTTGTCTGCCATGGACTCTTGCATTTTCTATCATGTAGTTTTTCCTTTGCTATCATGGATTCTTGTCTTTGTTGTTATGGAGTATTTCATTTTCCCTTCATCACAACAATTCAATTTAACCATTATATGCATATAGCATCTTAAATAAGCCAACATATGCCATTAACATATATTCTACACATATTTTCCTTTAACATAACCTTGCATCAAAATAATGTTCAATCTCCTTTTCTACTCGTTTTCCCTTCATAGAGTAGATTTTTCCTCTCATTTCCTTATTTTTTCTCATTTGCAACTCCTTTGTTGTTATTTTTCCCAAGTTGCTCTTGCCTTGTTGCTCCTACATTGAGTTTTCCCTCAATGACAACAATGGCATCAATCTCCCCCTTTGTTGTTGATGGAAAGACATTATTCCTCCTCCCTTTTGTCCTCCATACTCTTCTTACCTCCCCCTTTGACATCAATGACAAGGGGGTTCTGAGAAAAATTAGATTTAGCAAGAATGCTCTAGTGTTTTATTGCAACAACTTTATGCTCAATCTCCATAATTTTGTTTGTTATCAATAATACATGTTTTTCATGAAATGGATAAGCTCCTCCATGTCATTACATGCTTACACAAGAGTGAAGCTTAGTATTATAGGACAATATTAAGAGTGAAGTTGAGTATTATAGAACAGTTGATAGAGAATCGCAGGTTGAGGGCGACTCAAGTCAGGCTTCACCTTGCAACTCCAAATAAGAACTAGATCATCTACAATGGATGCATTGCATTGCATTGTTTGAAGCCCTCTAATATGAAGTAAGTTGAAAATTTTAAAACCATAAGTAAGCCAAATGTATAAAGCCTATACAAAGCCACATCTTTCCTTATGAAAAAAAAATATTGCAGATGTTGCCAATGCCATATTTTCCTCTCACAAGCGATATAAGAAAATTTTCAATTGATACGTTACCATGATTTAATCGAAATGTAATTTCAATGCCATGTAATATTAGTTTTTTTCAATACATTTGTACAAGTTTTCATAGCTTTCATTAGTTTGGAAATTATAATTTGAGTAGGTTTTTTCATTGGAGGTGCCCAGATTCTCTCCCATTGTAATCCATCCTTAATAAAAACAACACTAGTACCATGTAGTGGAAGTACAATAAATTTAATAAAGATCATATCTCAATATAATTTTGAGAAACTATTAAGTATGTTATAAAGTTTAACAAATAGATAGGAAAAAGAAACCTATGTTTTGCTCAAATTTATACTCTTTTGTGCCTTTTCAATCATGGACATCATATTTTTGAAATGGTGATTAGTTTATTATAGCATGTTTATATCTCTCTCTAATCATTACACATAAATCAATCTTTCCAAGGTACCAAAACAAAACATACCACATGTAAAGAGTCTGAATAATAGAATAGCCTCAAATATCCTTCTCATGTAATGTTTCTTGTTCAAATAATCACAACAATAAATTGAAACATAGTCCAGTATCATACATCCATATTTTAGTATGTCGAATGACATTTATAACCATGCATTGAAAATAACGGTAATATATTTCCAATGTAATGGATGGGTACAAAATAGAGATGACAAGGTACCTTTCAGATGAAAAACTGGGCTTTCCAAGAACACATGTGCGACTCCTCAACAATATATATATATATATATATATATATATATATATTATATTATATTATATTATTAATATATATATATATTGGAGAGAGAGAGAGAGAGAGATGCTTGAATAATTTCTACTCCATATAGTGTTGTTCCATATAATGGTGCTCCATATAATTTTCATGGAACTTCTTACAATACATCACTCAGATGGAAGGCTTATAATATAATAGGGTAATTTTGAAATCGATGAAGTCAAATATATTTCGAGAACACTACCAAGAACACTAGTATTGAAATTGATAAATGTATTGAAAACTAGAGTATAAACCATAAGTTGCTCCTTCAGTATAATAATCAACCTTTCTTCAAATAATACACGCTTAAATTAGGGCATAAAATCCTAAACATAGCTCCATTAAAAGTTATTACCAAATTATGTTATATTCAAGGACCATTGTATAAATGCTACTATATTGAACACTGAAATGTATATTGACCTTGACTATTGCAATATATCGGTTGTGAGTGTATCTCCATATACAATGCATTTCAGTTTTGCAACTTTATTAAAAAAAATTGAGCACACAATAATACTAGAGAAGATTCAATAATTTTCTTAAATATGTTTTCCATGAAACTTAATTAATTAGTATTTACTACTAACCACTTTAGTCTTCCAACTTAATATTTTAATTATTTATACATGAAGAAAGAGTGTCTCAAGATAATGGTAGAGAATGAAGAAAGTGGTGACATATTAATCCATTTACCATTTCTAAATCGATTTTATATCCATCTGCACTATTTTTAAATGCATATCTCGCAGGTATTACATAGTAAATATGAATTTCAAAATTTTAATATGTACACCTAGATGTGTAGCCATGGAACTTAGTGTAACACGCATCACAGGACTGACCACCAATTTTATCACTGCTCTATTTATCAACGATGAGAAAATACAAGAAAGGTTGTCGAGGGAGACCCGAGCTCATGACTTCTTTAGGACATCCAGGGTAGATACAACAAGGTGACTATGGTAATCCACAAGCAAACACCTCCTGTTACTTATTGGCCACAGATGACACATATTGTGTGTTGGCATTATGATACAAGTTTTTTCCTTGATGGCAACTCACTCAGATGACAGTTCACAGTGCAACAGGTTAACAACAAATGATTACAGATCAGATTCCAGAGATTGAAGAAAGAGAGGTATACACTGGTTCACTTTGTCCAAGTAGTGTATACACGTGGGTTAACAGAAAAAAAGGAGTGTATACATATACACGCACTTTCATAGGAGAAAAAGCGCAGACATGTTGGAAAATAAAGGTTTTGGTCCGAGGTATTTAGTCTAGGGTATTTTGGTCCAAGGTATTGATGTAAGGTATTTGGTCTGAGGTATTGACCCTAGGTATTTGGTCCAAGGTATTCGTCCTAAGTGGTTTTGGTCCAAGGTATTGAGAAAGGCCTAAAACTATATAAGGAGGAGAAGATCATTAGGCCAAGTTGTGCAAGTAATGAATATCTTATGAAGAGTGAGATCAAAAACAAATATGCATGTTATGGGTTTATGGTGCTTTGCTTGATCCGAACTAAGGATTAAACTTACCAGTTGATCAGGGATGAGATCTAATGATGGATAGGGATCATGAAACCTGAAATGAATTATTATTATATGGCTTGATCATGGATAGTCTAGATCTAAATGCTAACGTGTGATTTACATTTTAAATATTCCGATCTGTGTATGACTGAAGTCTGGAATAGTTGTGATGTTTTAAGTTAGCATTTGCAGATTTTTACACTGGTTGTCTTTGGTAAAAGTGCATATACATGCTGGTTTGGCACATCAAAGTAGCATATACGTTATGAAATATTGTATTTGAAGTTGTAATTGGTTATGGTTTTTGATGCAGAGTTCTAGGTTCTGCTTAGTGTTCTGGATCTTTAGATTGATTGATTGTGATTTACTTTAGTGATGATGGGTTTCTAGTGGTTGGTTGTATTGCAATGGTGATTTATTTTGAGCTTTAGTGTTGATGATGGCTCTAGTATGAAAATTTGATGAAACGTGGCCTTCATATTGCGGTGTTGTGTTCCAAGAGTGTCCAGTCTAAAAATTTATGAAACGTGGTCCTTGGAGGAAGAGAGAAGGTCGTAGCCTTCTATAGGCTAGCACCTACATACTGGTAAACATATCAGCTAGTACAAGAGCTAGGGGGTTTGATCTCCCTTCCAGTAGTAGCTAGAAAAAAAAGTGAAGGTTGGAGCCTTCTATAGGTTAGAACCTACGAACTAGTAAACGAATAAGCTAGTACAAGAGCTAGGAGATTGTAGCTCCCTTCCAGTAGTAGCTGGAGAATGAGAGAAGGTTGTAGCCTTTTGCAAGTGGGTGCCTGCATACTGGTATGAGTTTGCACCAGTACTAGATTGTAAACAGGTTTTTCTTATATTAAAAGAAGACAATAGCAGGTGGTTTTTGTCCCGCATTAGGTTTCCACCTTAAATCTTGGTATTCATGTGTTTTCTTATATGTAACGGTTTGTTCTGTTATTACTGCACATGTAATTTATATGGCTAATGAAGTATTGATGCATTGATTAAATATCAACATATGATGAATTAATTGAATCATAAGTCTGTTGGATATACGTTGGTTGCCTTAAATACAGTCGTGTGTACACATGAGTTACCTCCATTGAAGTAGTGTATATATATCAGAGTATGAAAAAAAAAGTTATTCATTTGAGTAATACTGATTCACACCCCATCTCAGTATTATTTCCAACAACTGGTATTGGAGCAGGTCCTTTGGTAGAAGCTTGATCGCTTAAAGGAGATCCTTAGAAACAACAGGAAAGAAGTTGAAGAAGAAAGAACCTCAGAAGAAGAAGACATTTGAAAGGAACTGTGACAGCAGGAGAGACAATTGGCCAGTAGGTGGAAGCAAGTATTCATATTCAGAGTCACCTCATATTGAAGATGAACAAGCAAATGAAATATCAGGTACAAATTTTGGTCTTCTAGTGATACTCTTCTTTGTTCATGCAATATTGAAGATATTGGAAGTGATCATGAAAGAAACATAGAGTGAGAAGTTAGAAGACTCACAGATAAAATCAGAGATCAACAAGATCTATTTAACAAAAGGGAGTGTGCCTTCAAAGAAGAAGTTACCAGATTAAAAGCTCAACTAGAGGAATTAAACAAAATAAGGAAGCAGTACAAGGAAAAGGAAGATCAATGTCAAAAGATGTACGTTGAAGTGACATCATTAAGAAATGAAGTAAATCAAAAGAGTACAACAATCAAGAGACTTAAAGATATATCCGGTTACTATGAAAGTCTTGAAGCTAAGATCCTCTCTCTAAAAGAAGATCTTGAAAATAAGCAGAATGAAGAACTGCCTAGAGAAGATGAACAATAAAATGAGATTTGGAAATTAATGCAACAAGTGGAAGAAGGAATAAAGGCTAAAGAAACATTGAATAAACAATATCTACAAAAGGAAGATAAATATCAGGTTGAGGTAAATATCTTAAAAGGTAAATTAGAAGAAAAGGATAAATTGTTATGATTTCAAGACAATACTAAGATTTTGGATAATATTCTTAGTAGTCGAAGGTCTCCTATCATCAAAACTGGTCTTGATTTTCATGAATCTATTGAAGGTGAATCTAGCTCACAAGATGAGGCAAGGAACTCTAATGCAAAATCTGAAGTGCTCAACAAGCAAATGAGAGGTCAACCCCATCAACAATCAAGGAAAGAAGGTCTTCAAAGAAAATCTTTTACTCCTAACTGTGAAAGTGATAGTCAGTTATTTCCTTTGATGAATAATGTTGAATGTTTTATCTGTCATAATTTTGGACATGTTGCAGCGAGATGCAGAAGTAGAATGGTTCAAGACCATCACAGAGAAATATCATCAACTTCCAAGTACTTTAAGGGATATTGTTTTTCTTGCAATATGTTTGGCCACAAAGCCATTGGCTGCTGTAGAAGGAATATGAAACATGTAAGATGTTATGCATGTAACAAGTTTGGACATATAGCAAAGGAATGCAGGAGAAAATTTTGGGCACCATACCAAAAGGAGTAAACATCATCACACTCGAAGATATGGAAGAAGAAAGAAATACAATTATGAAGATGTGTACAGACATAACAAACTCAGGGGGAGCTGAAAGTGTGAAACTTCAGTGTTCTAAATATCATATGCAAGTTTCATGAAGACAAGTTGTGTATATACGTGAGTTAGAAGCTGCATAGTCATGTATATGTTGGTTTGATGAAAAATCAGTGGGATATACTCAGGGAAAGGAGTCTGATATGGTTCAGTCAATTATTTGTTGTATTTGATGATGGTTACAATCTGCTAATGATATGTAGAAATGTGTTGGTGCTCATAAGTTGTTAAAAAGTTGATGTATATCTAATTGATGATGATGCCTTGATGATTCTTACTAATATTTGCAATGATTAGATCTGACAATGAACAATTGGCATAGGTTTAGGGGGAGCATATGCTTCTAATAACGCATTGTTGGCATTACGTTAGAAGACCTTGGTACTTGATCATAATTATATTTCTTGATCCACATAGTTGTTTGATTTAGATGACTCTTTTGATTATAGAGATATACAAGTTGTTGATCTTGATGCTACTGACAAATGTTGATGGTGTAGATTGTATATGGTGTATGACAGTTACTGATAACTATCATGGTCTTTTTTAGATTTTTGGTCCTTGTTATAAATTTCATGTATATCATTTGATGTAAAGGTCATGAAAAGACCTAATTTGTAACCCCACTATGCATGGGAAGGAAGATTTAATAATTTCTATTCTAGTCATGTATAAACATTTAATATTTCCCAACTTGGTTGGGTGGATGAGTCAAAATTGGTGTATCCCCACTTGGTTGGGAGATTGATGTATGTATGAGCCATTGGTGATAGGAAGGTCTTACTGACTTAGTTGAGCTGTAGAGTCATGTTATTATTTTGAAAAATATTTTTACAGACTCTGCATGTGCTCTGGGGGAGCATGGACGTTTTAGTGCATCTCAACATGTACAAAGGGGGAGCTTAATCAAAGAATTTAGCATGTACTTAGGGGGAAAATGGAAAACATAATGTATATCAAAGGGGGAGAATATCTTGGTCCAGCCTTTTCCCTTTATGTCAAAGGGGGAGAGTGTCTTGGTGTTGTTGTTGCCATCAAGTCCAAAGAGGGAGATTTTGGCATTATGATACAGGTGTTGTTCTTGATGGTAATTCACTCATTTGACAGTTCATAGTGCAATTGGTTAAAAACAAAGGGTTACAGATCAAGCTCCAGAGATTGAAGAAAGAGAGGTATACGCTAGTTCACTTTGTCTAGGCAGTGTATACAAGAGAGTTAACAGAAAAAAAGGAGCGTATACATATACACACACTTTCATAGGAGGAAAAATGCGTAGATGTTGGAAAACCAAGGTTTTGGTCCGAGGTATTTAGTCAAAGGTATTTTGGTCCAAGGTATTTGGTCCGACATGTTTGGTTTAAGGTATTGACCCTGGGTATTTGGTCCAAGGTATTGGTCCTAAGTGGTTTTGGTCCAAGGTATTGAAAAAGGCCTAAAATTATATAAGGAGGAGAAGATCATTAGGCCAAGTTGTGCAAGTAATGAATATCTTATGAAGAGTGAGATGAAAATAAAATATGCATGATATGGGTTTATGGTGCTTTGCTTGATCTGAACTAAGGATGAACCTTAGCAATTGATGGGGGATGAGATCTAATGATGGAGCAGGATCATGAAACCTAAAATGAATTATTACTATATGGTTTGATCATGGATAATCTAGATATGAATGCTAATCTGTGATTTACACTGTAAATGTTCTGATCTGGGTATGACTGAAGTCTGGAATAGTTGTGATGTTTTAATTTAGCATTTGTAGGTCTGTACATTGGTTCGATTTAGTAAAAGCACATATACACACTGGTTCGACACAAAAAAGTAGCTTATAAATTATGGAATATGATATTTGAATTTGTAGTTGGTTATGGTTGTTGAAGTAGAGTTCTAGGTTTTGGTCAGTGTTCTAGTGACTTTGTTCTAGTGATGGTGTTTTGAATCTTCAGATTGATTGATTTTGATTTGCTTTAGTGATGATGGGTTTTTAGTAATTGGTTGTATTGTAGTGGTGATTGATTTTGAGCTTTAGTGTTGTTGATGGGTCCAGTATGAAAATTGGATGAAATGTGGCCTTCAGATTGTGGTGTTGTGTTCCAGGAGTATCTAGTCTGAAAATTTATGAAACGTGGTCCTTGGAGGAAGAGAGAAGGTCATAGCCTTTTGTGGGTTAGCGCCTACATACTAGTAAACAAATTAGCTAGTACAACAACCATGGTGTTGGAGCTCCCTTCCGGTAGCAGCTAGAAAATGAGTGAAGGTTGAAGTCTTCTATAGGTCATCGCATACATACTAGTGAATGAATCGGCTAGTACAAGAGCTAGGGGGTTGTAGCTCCCATCGAGTAGTAGCTGGAGAAAAAGAGAAGGTTGTAGCCTTCTACAGGTGGGTACCTGCATACTGGTATGAGTCTGCACTAGTACAGGATTGTAAATAGGTTTTTCTTATATTAGAGAAGACACCAACATGTGGTTTTTGTCCCGCATTGGGTTTCCACCTTAAATCTTGGTGTTCATGTGTGTTTCTTATGTGTGATGGTTTGTTTAGTTATTATTTCACATGGTTATTGTTTATATGGTTAATGAAGTACCCATGCACTGATTGAAGATCAACATATGATGGATTAATTGAATCATAAGTCTACTGGATATACGATGATTGCCTTAAATACAGTTGTGTGTACACATGAGTTACCTTCATTGAAGTAGCATATATAAATCAGAGAATGAAAAGAAAAATTTATTGATTTGAATGATATTGATTCACACTGCCCCCCCCCCCCCCCTCAGTATTATTTCCAACATCGTGATTGGGCATGATGATGTTTCTGTGATATTTTATAGTTTTAATACCCATTTCAACATTTTATGTGGGACAAAATCTTGTAACAACAGTATGATCCTCGAAAATAATGCTCCAAGTCTATTTTTTCCTCTCCATGAATATAAAACACAACTTTTCCACAAGAATAATATGAACTTCACTACAAAAATAATCGCACTGTAAATATCATATTGTAAATATATATCAAGGTTGTTGTTGTTACACATTTACACTTCCAATTACATAATAGCTCATATCTACGAGTTGCTATAGTACGGATGGGTTGCACTGTTATGCCTTATTCTGATGAGTAAAACTGCTAGAATGTGTAGATTTCTGGTAAAGGATGAATAATGTTGAATGTTTTATCTGTCATAATTTTGGACATGTTGTAGCGAGATGCAGAAGTAGAATGGTTCAAGACCATCACACAGAAATATCATCAACTTCCAGGTACTTTAAGGGATATTGTTTTTCTTACAATATGTTTGGCCACAAAGCCATTGGCTACTATAGAAGGAATATGAAACATGTAAGATGTTATGCGTGTAACAAGTTTGGACATATAGCAAACGAATGTAGGAGAAAATTTTGGACACCATACCAAAAGAAATAAACATCATTACACTCGAAGATATGGAAGAAGAAGGAAATACAGTGAGAAAGATGTGTATAGACATAACAAACTTAGGGGGAGCTGAAAGTGTGAAACTTCAGTGTTCGAAATATCACATGCAAGTTTCATGAAGACAAGTTGTGTATATACATGAGTTAGAAGCTGCATAGTCGTGTATATGCTGGTTTGAGGAAAAATCAGTGGCATAGAATAAGGGAAAGAGGTCTGATATGGTTTAGTCAATTATTTGCTCTGTTTGATGATGGTTACAATCTGCTAATGATATGTAGAAATGTGTTGGTGCTCATAAGCTGTTAAAAAGTTGATGTATATCTAATTGATTATGATGCCTTGATGATTCTTACTAATATTTGCAATGATTAGATCTGACAGTGAACAATTGGCACAGGTTTAGGGGGAGCATATGCTTCTAATAATGCATTGTTGGCATTACGTTAGAAGACCTTGGTACATGATGATAATTGTATTTCTTGATCCACATAGTTGTTTGATTTAAATGACTCTTTTGATGATAGAGATATACAGGTTGTTGATCTTGATGCTGCTGACAAATGTTGATGGTGCAGATCGTATATGGTGTATGATAGTTACTGATAACTATCATTGTATTTTTTAGATTTTTCGTCCTTGTTATAAATTTCATGTATATCATTTAATGTAAAGGTCATGAAAAGACCTAATTTGTAACACCACTATACATGGGAAGGATGATGTAATAATTTCTATTTTAGTCATGTATAAACATTTGGTATATCCCCACTTGGTTGGGTGGATGAGTCAAAATTGGTGTATCCCCACTTGGTTGGGAGATTGATGTACGTATGAGCCACTGGTGATAGGAAGGTCATACTCACTTAGTTGAGTTATAGAGTTATGTTATTATTTTGAAAAATATTTTTACAGACTCTGCATGTGCTCTGGGGGAGCATGGACGGTTTAGTGCATCTCAACATGTACAAAGGGGGAGCTTAATCAAAGAATTTAGCATGTACTTAGGGGGAACATGGACAACATAATGTATATCAAAGGGGGAGAATATATTGGTCCATCCTTTTCCCTTGATTTCAAAGGGGAAGAGTGTCTTGGTGTTGTTGTTGCCATCACGTCCAAAGGGGGAGATTTTGGCATTATGATACACGTGTTGTCCTTGATGGCAATTCACTCATCTGATAGTTCATAGTGTAATAGGTTAACAACAAAGGATTATAGATCAAAGTCCAAAGATTGAAGAAAGAGAGGTATATGCTAGTTCACATTGTCTAGGCAACATATACAAGAGGGTTAACAGAACAAAAGGAGTGTATATGTATACACACACCTTCACAAGAGGAAAAATGCATACATGTTGGAAAACAAAGGTTTTGGTCTGAGGTATTTAGTCAAAGGCATTTTGGTCCAACGTATTGATCCAAGGTATTTGGTCTGAGGTATTTGGTTTGAGGTATTAACCCTGGGTATTTGGTCCAAGGTATTGGTCCTAAGTGGTTTTGGTCCAAGGTATTGAGAAAGGCCTAAAATTATATAAGGAGAAGAAGATCATTAGGCCAAGTTGTGCAAGTAATGAATATCTTATGAAGAGTGAGATCAAAAGAAAATATGCATGTTATGGGTTTAGGGTGCTTTGCTTGATCTGAACTAAGGATGAACCTTAGCAATTGATGGGGGATGAGATCTAATGATGGAGCAGGATCATGAAACCTAAAATGAATTATTACTATATGGTTTGATCATGGATAGTCTACGTGTGAATGCTAATGTGTGATTTACACTATAAATGTTCTGATTTGGATATGACTGAAGTCTGGAATAGTTGTGATGTTTTAATTTAGCATTTGTAGGTCTGTACATTGGTTCGCTTTAGCAAAAGCACATATATACACTAGTTCACCACAAAAAGGTAGCGTATATATTCTGAAATATGATATTTAAAGTTACAGTTGGTTATGGTTGTTGATGCAGAGTTCTAGGTTTTTCTCGGTGTTCTCGTGAATTGTTCTAATGATGGTGTTTTGAATCTTTAGATTGATTGATTGTGATTTTCTTTAGTGATGATGGGTTTTTAGTGATTGGATGTATTGTAGTGGTGATTGATTTTGAGCTTCAGTGTTGTTGATGGGTCCAGTATGAAAATTGGATGAAATGTGGCCTTCAGATTGCGGTGTTATGTTCTAGGAGTATCTAGTCTGAAAATTTATGAAACGTGGTCCTTGGAGGAAGAGAGAACGTCGTAGCCTTTTGTGGGTCAGCACCTACATACTAGTAAACTTATCGGCCAATACAATATCCATGGTGTTGGAGCTCCCTTCCAATAGCAGCTAGAAAACGGGTGAAGGTTGGAGTCTTCTATAGGTCATCACATACGTACTAGTGAATGAATCGGCATGTACAAGAGCAAGGGGGTTGTAGCTCCCATCGAGTAGTAGTTGGAGAACAAGAGAGCTGGAGAACAAGAGAAGGTTGTAGCCTTCTGCAGGTGGGTCCCTGCATACTGGTATGAGTCTGCACCAATACAAGATTGTAAATAGATTTTTCTTATATTAAAAGAAGACAACAGCAGGTGGGTTTTGTCCCGCATTGGGTTTCCACCTCAAATCTTGGTGTTCATGTGAGTTTCTTACGTGTGATGGTTTGTTCAGTTATTACTTCACATGGTTATTTTTTATATGGTTAATGAAGTACTCATGCACTGATTGAAGAGCAACATATGATGAAGTAACTGAATCATAACTTTGCTAGATATACGATGATTGTCTTAAATACAGTTGTGTGTACACATGAGTTACCTTCATTGAAGTAGCATATATAAATCAGAGTATGAAAAGAAAAATTTATTGATTTGAATAATACTAATTCACACCTGCAACCCCCCCCCCCCCCCACACTCAGTATTATTTCCAACACTTCGATTGGGCATAATGATGTTTTTGTGCTATTTTATAGTTTTAATACCCATTTCAACATTTTATGTGGGACAAAATTTTGTAACAATAGTATGATCCTCGATAATAATGCTCCAAGTCTATTTTCTCCTCTCCATGAATATAAAACACAACTTTTCCACATGAATAATATGATCTTCATTACAAAAATAATCGCACTGCAAATATCATACTCTAAATATATATCAAGGTTGTTGTTCTTACACATTTACACTTCCAATTACATAATATCTCATATCTATAGGTTGCTATAATATCGATGGGTTGCATTGTTATTCCTTATTGTGATGAGTAAAACCACCAGAATGTGTAGATTTCTGGTAAAGGATGTCACTATATGATGAATCATTTAGAGCTCCACCAAAATTAACTCTCTGACATCAAATTCCTTGATCATTGTATTGATGATACCAATATACATAAAACTCTCGGACAATATGTATTAATCACTCAATGGTTTAAGCATTGTATTAATTCTCTAGTAATATAATAAGCCTTGATAATATGTGCATTAATGCTCCAATTAAAATTATGTGCATTGTAGTGCTCCAGTAATAATACAAGCATTATAATGCTTCAGCAAAAATAATATGTGAATTGTAGTGTTCTAGTAATAATATAAGAATTAATAATATGTGTATTGATGCTCCACTAATAATATGTGCATTGTAGTGCTCCAATAATAATAAAATAATTGTAACATACACAATATAATGCTTCAACAACAATAGGTCAATGCAATGGACTTTACAAATAATTGTTTAGAGGCTATATCCCGAGAGAAATAATGCACCAACAAACCATAATAATTCTTTCTAAGCTTGATAATGCATCACAATAATTTTGGTATGACCTCTGTCCTCCTAGCAACATTATTACCTGTCACTCCTTTGAATTACCTTCACCATCATTAACATAGTTTCCACTGACCCTTTCATTACCAACAATACATCAAACAATATATCGACTAATAATGCTTCTAGCATGTAACATTGCTAATTAATGTTGCAATAAATTATTGAGTGAGTCTCACAATGGCTGAAAATAAATAGCCTGCTATAGGGCATTAAATGAGTGGGGGCTTTATATTCCCACCGTTCAATTTTGGCCTTGGAAAAATAGAATAGTTGGCATATACAACCACCATTCATTTAATGCCTTATGATATGTTGTATATTTGTTGGCATTGGGCAATATTGTGTTTGTGTGTTATCAACCTCTACTGTATCCTTGAAAACCGTATCACCTATGAATATTACCATCTATTCTACCTTCACTGTCATTTCTATCAAGATTGATAGTAAAAATTCAAATTCTACCATTACATTGCAAATTCTCTTCAAGACTTGTTTAATTTCACATTGGTTTCAAATATCCATGCCTCTAGTCTATAACATCTCTTTAAACTATCATCCATGTTTAAACTACACTTATGTTCATCTATGAGTGCCTCGTCATGTTCCCCTATGTTCCTCTATGAGTGACTTGTCCTAGGCATATGTTGTCTTCTATTCACAAAATTCAAAAACATGAGAGAACATGTGAAATCATAGCTGGGATTGCTAGTATCCGAGAGAACCTATGAAATCATAAGTGGGATTGGGAGTATCCATTATAATGTAGACATTTTTACACCCCTAGTCATTCTTTCTACCTAACTAAAACACTAATGTATATATTTTTCATTTTCTTATAGATTCTCTAGTCCCTTCTTTAGTTTTACAACAAGAAGCCACGTGTTTGCAAGCTCATTTTCCAAGTCTGCCTCCTTGTTGTTTTTCTTTTCAATTCAATTTTGAAGGTTAGGTCCCTATAATACTAGTGATTCCCCATTACTATTCTCATTGTAGCCCTTATTGTTATTTTTGTGCCCCTATTGTCACCATATTGTCATTATGGTGCCCTAGAGAAGCTCACTATTGTTATTGGTGTGCCCTTATATTATTATTGTTATGTCAGCTTTGATTATATTTTGACCCCTTAAACTCCTATATATAGAAATGAGATTTATTCATTTGTATCATCCAATAATGATTCATTTGTGTAATGTAAAGGAGGTTCCCGCCTCGAAGAGGCTAATTTTGAATTCGTTGATCTATCTTTCCTTCTACTTTGTGAGCTAGTTACATGACATTTGGTATCAGAGATTTGGATTCTAGGGTTTCACTGCTCTAAATAGGTCATCGTGGAATTTTTTCTATAATGTTTTTTTACAACGTTTCCTAAGGTGAAATTGAAGCCGATTTCATCAGAAATCATGATAAACCCAAGGCCTGAATTTTAGATCTTTTCTCGCTATATGTTTGAAGATAGGATCCAAGGAAGTTAGGTTTTTTGTAGGCTCCCAAATTATATCTCAAATAGGTTACTTGGGGAAAATCGTTATAACTTTCTCTATGAGAATCTAATTGAGATTTTGTAAAACATTATAGAAAGAAGATGGTCTGTAGGTTTCTTTATATTGAGTTTAGGTCCTAAGGTTGAAACAATGAAACGTGGAACTTCATACAAGTTTGATCTATTGAACTAGTCTATAATCTGGTCATCGTTGAAGATTTGGCACAACTATTGCTTGGAGAATCCAATATTGATCAGAATTATGGGGTTGGAAAGAGGACTCAGAGGGCTACCACATGACGTAATTTCAAACCTTGGTGACCCAAAATTATACAGATACAATAGATTCAATATCAAGCTCCTACAAAGTGAAAAAATGTGTTTAATTTCTTTTTAAATTTTGCATAAGTTTGGTTGAAAAATTAGTTTGAAGGAATTCAAAGGGCATATTGAAGCATTATTATGATTAATTTATGCCCCAAAGAAATAAAATGGAAACACCTAGTAAGCAACCAGAAAGCTCTAGCATGACTCGTGAAGAAGAGGAAGAAATGCAACATGATATATCAAAATTACGAGACCAAGTGCAACAAAATTCACTCTCACAAAAAGTAACATAAGGTAAGATGGATGGTTTAAAGAAAGGCATGGAAGCCAATATGGATGGTTTAAAGAAAGGTGTAGAAGCCAATATGGATGGTATAGAAGAAAAACTTAAAAGAAACATGGAATATTTGAAGATAGATTTGACAAAGTTGCTACAAGAAATGCTTACTAATGGCGAAAGGGCAATAAAGAAAACTCATGATGAGAACAAAATAAAATTTATTTATGAATTGATAGACTCTAACATTGGATTGAAGACCCACCATATTTGAGAGATAGATATGAGGAATTTTGATGGAAAGGATGTCGTAACATGGATACTACAAATGGAGAAATATTTCGATCTCCATAATGTGCAAAACACACAAAAGGTACGCATTGCAACTTTATATTTGGAACCAAATTAGTTTCAATTGTATCAATGGATTTTATCTCGTAAACAAATTGTCACTTGGGAAATTTTTACAGAAGAAATGATAGCACATTATGACGATAAAAAAAAACACCTTTTTTAGCCAATTGATAAATCTCAAATAAAAGGGTTCAATGATGGAGCACATCTAGGACTTCCAAAAATTGAATATAAGGTTAAAATATATTCCATATGAGAATAGAATTGATGTGTTCATAGGGACATTAAAGGATAACATCCAACATGAGGTTCGCCTTTGGGAACCTGATTCATTGGTGAAGGCATTTAGGTTGGCAAGAAAAATGGAAAGAAAGATTATGGCAACAAGGAAGCCTACCACTCACAACAATAAATATGGAAGTGTTGTTTCCCATAGCCTTCCATGACCTACAAGGTTGACACCACAAAAATTGGAAGAAAAAAGAGCAAAAGGGCTTTGTTATAGTAGTGATAAAAATACACTAAAGGTCATAAGTGTGCTGAAAAGAAGTTGTTTTACATAGATTGTGAAGAGGAGGAAGAAAAGGAACAAGAAGCATAAAAAGAAGAGGATATACAATAGGAACAAACCCTATAGAAAGAAGAAATTAATCTTACCATATATTGTAATGCATTGGCTAAAATTACCACTCCTCAAACTATCAAGATAGATGGACATATCAAGGTGAAAAAGGTAATAGTGTTGATTGATTCAGGATGTGCCCACAATTATATTCATTTTAGGATAGCCAAGTAATTGAATTACTTCCTATATCCAACAATAGAATGTCAAGTAATGGTTGCAAGTGGAGGAACCATCAACTTCTCCGGAAAGTACCATAATATCAAGCTATCCATGGGAGAATATGTATTCAATAGCCCAATGCTTTCCATTCCAATGGGTGGTGCTGATGTTGTGCTATGAGTCCAATGGAAACAATCCTTGGGTACAATATCTTTTAATTTTCAAGAACTTTTCATGAATTATCTTTCGGAAGGAAAGGAATTTGAATTAGGGGGTATCGTTGGGAAACCGGGAAAGATAATCAACTCTAACATAATGAAAAATTATCTAAAGAAAGAACAACGAGGTGTAATTACACAATTCTTTTTGCTATAGGTTCACACATTGAAATATTTTATTTCTCTAGATCTCGAAAAAGTCTTGGACAATAATTCCAAGGTATTTGAGACTCCCAAAGACCTCCCACCTATTCATGATCATGATCATTCTATTCATCTTATTCTAGGAAGTGTTCATCCAAACATCTGTTATGATATTCCGACACATAGGAAATAGTTAAGTATATCTTGGTATAGTGTAGAGTTAGGTAAAGTGTGTTTGTTTACTATGTACTTTTGTAACTTACAATCTATTAGTCATGATATATTCTAGACATTAAGTGATTTGACGGTTCATTCTCTCCTCGGTATTATCGACGCTTGATTTGTGGCTTAAAAACCAATTGGTCCATAATCTATATTTAAAGAGCATGGAGGGTAATTTTTAGGGTGGTCATTCATGGGAGAAGCTTATGTAAATTTTATTTCTTTTACATTAATAAGTTGCCTAAAGTGGTCGCGTTGGCTCTGGCCATTGACTGTTTCCCACTTTGAGGGTTTTAACCATGTCAAGAATATTGGTGTATTGATCTGTGATCTATTTGTGATAGGTGTCCTTTGGTGTTCTATCTAAGGAACTTACCCTGTAAATTCCTACATGGTACCAAAGCTATTAGAGGGCCGCATCTATTGGTGATCCAAATCTGAAGCCGATACAAATGAATGTGAATGTATTTTCCTAGATCTATTGTTTCTGACTACTTTCAGGCTGAGAGGGCTACTCTACTGTGTTAAGAGCATCTAGTTTAGTGAGGAACCCCTTTCGTTTCACACAAAATGGTTTTTGGTAGCCGTAGCTATGCCATTTTTAAGATGTGGAGGTATACAACATTTATTTGAAATTTTAGTTATTCATCTCTCTGTTTATTTCAGTTTATTTAGCTCTCTATTTTTTCTATTACTAGATATATACCTTTGATTTTTGCATATGCTCTTTTCCTTGTGACTCTGTGTGATCTGGACAAATCAGAAACAAAAGGGAAGGATTTTTCTCATGTGTATGCTCTTTTCCGCTGCGCCTTAGTGTGATCTCAGAAAATCAGAAACATTGAGGAAAATATTTAATTTCTCTTTATACAAATCCATCAAAAGAAGACATCCATGAAACTCATGGATGATGGTCCAACATTTCTAGACATGAGGTCTACTCATCATCACATCTGTGGCTCTTTAGGATCTGGAAGCTTAACTGAGATATGTTGTGGACAAACTAACATAATTCTCTCCAAATCAAATGAGATTAAAATGGAATGATACTCAAATCTTTTCAATCTCCCATCCTTTTCCTTGGTGATTTTTCCCTTCATTTTTGCTAATACACCCTCATGCCAGTTGAATATTGTCATCTCTATGCATTCTAATGTGTATTTCATTTGGGACCTATTAACCAAATGCAAGGTAGTTGTGGTGGCGAATCTAGCAATAATGAATAGGATTGTCCTAAGAGGAAAATGGACCACATCCTTTATCTCCCTTTTCCCATGTTTTGTTGGCTGGGATCGAGGTCTACAATGTGCAAAAATATAATACTTGAGCGTTTCCCCACCCCTTCTCAAACCAAATAGAAAGATAGGAGCACCTTTCCTCGATAAATCTATCAAGAAATAGATGTATTCCGCCTGTATGCTCAGCATATGTACTCCAATCCTGAAGTATTGTGCCTACATATCCAATGCCCAAACAAGATATTCCAATAGTTCCATTTGTTCTCTCATCCCAGGAAGCCAAAAGAACTTGAGAAGCCCATAATCTCTCAATTCTTGGATGGTTGTTTGATCATTAGCAACATCTAGGTCTTGTATTTAATGTTCTCTTTCTCACCAAATCAAAGGAATTTTTATCCAATGGATATAGAAACATAACAAGAAAAACCATTAGAATAAATCCCATGAAAAAAGTTGAGAGAAATATGAGTGAAGGAAGAAAAACAGAATTTTAAAATGCACCCAATGGACCCTACTAAAGGGAGATAGTGAGTTGTAGCATTCTCCATAGTTATCTTTTTCTATCTCAACACACGTTTTGACATTGTTGGGGTGCATTAGAACTAGGGCACAAAATTAAAGCACTAACTCCCTCAAAACTTGAAAAGAATTTCATAAAATGAAAAAATGAAACAATAAAAAGAAAGAAGAAAGTAGGAACTCCTACTTGGAAGTGATGACACCAAAAATGATCCATCATACTGGCCACAATAAACTGATGAATATCTAGGGAAAATGCACTCAGAGCTCACTCAACAAGGGTTAAAATATGAAATGGAAAAAATGAAATTACTTTTCACCTATTTATGGCCATTATTATAAATATTTAATTATATTTTACTATTTTGATCTAAATTTGACCTAATTTTACCATGTATCTGATAAATTTAATCATTTGATGATGTTCTGAGATGATTAACAACTGTTTGAAGGAACAAATGATGTTTTGAGTTAAAACATAATATTTTGACTATGGAGCATAATTTTATCTCTTTCTTAGGCTCTATAATCTCACAAAAAAGGAATCCCCTTGAGTCCTCTTTCAACTCTTTCCAGACTCCCTAAACATGAAAACATTATCGAGCACTTGTCATTTCAAAATTGTTAAAGTAAATGAAAATACATATGCTGGGTATACGTATGACCTTTTCTAAACTGGGTAGACTATTTACATAAAAAGGAATAATTTAGTCGAACATGGCTAAGAGGTTCTCCTCAGTATCTTTTTTTCCTTTTAGACTCAAGAGACTATATACGAAAAGGAAACTATGGAGTTTTATTTTTCACTTCTTTTTCAAACTCTCTAAACATGAAAAAGAAACTAAGTTATTCCTTTGCTAGAATCGTAAAAACTTTGAAGAATTATGTACTCGTGGAACAAGATGGGACTTAATAACTCCTTCTCAGGCTTCATTAAAAATAATCATAGGGATTCATATGAAGGATAAACTTAGCAATCAAGCATATGTTATCCTCCTCAAGCTTGTGAAAAATAAAGAGGTATTGACTGTAAATGGTTGGGGAAAGTTGGTGATGAGAACCAGTATTGTAGCCAGGATGCTGCAACTAGTGGGGCTCCAACATTACTTCATCAACTCGGGGTTCGTACAAACTTGGAGGTGATAGTGTTGTATACAAAAATAGATGTAATGGATACACTCTTGCCACTACTATGATGGGGTGATAGACCACTATGGTTTCCCAAACCAACCTTCTATTTATTAGAAAAAAGTTTGATTACCAATTGGAAGAGGAGAATTTTACCCTAATTGAGAGAATTGCAATTGTACTTACTGCAATAATGAAAGACTGAAAGAAATGGCTACAAAACACATGACTCATCTAGCTATTTGTTAATATACCCTGCGTGCAAATAACTCTAATTCAAAACATGTGAAGTCTTAACTAGCCTAAGCATGAAGACTAATCTAAACAAGCACTTAACTATTGCGTGCATGAATGAATATAAAGACTTCTTTTCTTTTTATGTTTTTGTAAAAATGTAAATGCTAATCCTTCTTGGTTGCATGGTAGGTGAGATATGTGTGGAGGGAGATGAGTGCAATGGTTCATATGGATTAGGAGGAAAGCATGGATCCATTCCTAGCTTTAGTGATTCTTTTTTCACAATTCGATATCAAAATAGGCAACTACACATTTTCCTACACAATGTATACAGGATGTCCTAGTTCACCTACAGGATCCCCTGTTTTCCTACAAGAATAGGTGGAAAGCATAGGTAGTGGTTTGAAAGGTGGTATGGAGCTTGGAGAATATGAGTAAGGAGGAAATTAGTCAAGGGTGTGGTAGTCACTAACTCAGAACCCAAACCAAAGATTTACAATGGTTGGATTTGTTCAATAAGCATGGCAAGTTTTCCTTGTGAAACAATAACTCGAATTGAGAAATTAGTGGCTTTTGGCGGCAATGGGTGGATATGGGTTGGTTGAGGCTAATGATATAAGTTCTCCCTGCAATGTAGAAATTCCTACAACATATTCATCATTGTTGACATTTATCCTTAAATTCATCGAAAAACAAGAAGGGTTTACTAAAATAGAAGAAAACAATCTTTTCTTCATTTATTTGCCAAGTTTATGCATGGAAACGCTTCAAACCATTATGAAATATACATGAATTTTAATGCAAGGCCTAAGATATCAGAAATTTCAACTGCAACATATCTTCTAAAACTGAAAGATGGTGACCTAATTAGCAGAAAAACCCTATATTTCATAAGAAACCATAATTTTATCTTTTTTGGGCTAAATGGGAATTGTTCCTTAGGCCATGGTCTCTGGAAGGGAGGAATAAGGTAAGGTCCACCTGTTATCACCCTTTTTTGAATATTTGTTATCTCTATAATGCTATTGCTAGAGCTATTCACAAATGGAACCAAACTAATCAAATCTACCAATACTTGCAATTTAACAACACGAAAACCAGTTTAACAACTAACAATGAGATAACCTAAGAATACATGTACATGAAGAGGAACCTCTGCTGCTAGGGTTGGGCACTAACCCAATAGCTTTATCCCTCTGATTCAACTCAGTTTTGGATCAAGGGAATGATGCTCATTTTTATTAACATATCAAAATATACATAAAAGTTTTTTCACAGTCCTTCAACTCAAAAATAGATTGGCTATCTTGCATAAAAAAAAATTGTATCCTAAAGAGGCTCTAGGCCTCTTTATTTATACAACTAAAGTTTCCAACAACTTCCTTAAATGTAGGGAGGCTTGGCTCCCAATCTTGATATTAACTAGTTCTTAACTATCACTGGGTTGGCTACCAATGATCCTCATGTCTCGGTTGCTTGCACCTCTGAACTGGTGTGATTTGATTAAGGGATCTTCGAGTGGTTGAGGAGTTAAGGAGGGAGATCCCATCTCCTGTAATCTCTCCTGCTTGTCTCATTTGAGTTCATCCACCCTATTTAGCCACAATTTTCTCCCAAAAGTTGCAATCAATGCACATTAGACAACAAGACATGACATCTTACTTTTACTCATCTCATTAAGCAAAATATAATTAAAACATGTAAAGAATTGTGAGAAGAATTAATTTTAGTAAGCTAGAGGTGCATTAAAGTCCATATATTTTACCCATTGATGAGCCTCATCATCACCCCCTACTTAAATTGTTGCTCATCCTCTTAGCAACTCAATCTATGTTCATGTCCTTCATTGTTTGGGTGGCTTCCCTAACATTCCATGCTTCTGTGGTAGTTTCTTCCTCCTATGAATAAAACCTTGTGTTGTTCTTTATCTCCTCCCATTGATTTCTTTCTTATTCTTCTTTTCTTCCTTCCAACAAATCTAAAAGCAATGGCGGACTGAGCTTCAAGCCAATCCAATTGACTGTGAGTCTTTGTAATGCTTTCTTATACATTGGGGTTCTATTTAGTGCCTCCCTCATTCTATTAGGAGAATGATATTTTCCGATTTTTAGGTTGTAAGGTAGCATGTTCCATCTCCATTGGCAGGCTTGCTAGCTATCATCTCCTAGAGATCTTAGCATGTCTTAAAAATGTGTAACTTCATGTTCTTGTATAGCAAGGTACCTTGGTGTAAGCTTGGGATCATTTTCAATGAGGTTGTGAGTGTTGATGACAATCATTGGGTTAGACTGTTCTACTCTAATCATAAGGGGTTCTGCTTCTTCATTTTCCAATACCTTTTTCATTTCTGTAGCTCTAGCCTCCTCATCATTCATCCAAGATGCCAAGGCCATTAATTGTAAATCCCCTAGCTTTGGATTTCGGTCCCACACATTTAAATCCATCAAAGCTAAATTGTGTAGATATAAATATATATCTTTTCTCTATCCTCTAGAGTGTTTTGATCATAGAGGTCAATGAATTGTATGTAGTCTTGGAAAGGCATAGTTCCTCTTTGTGCTAGGGTCTTTATCTAGAATTGTAGCCATTGTTCCTTGAGGTATAAGGCATATGACTCTGCTTGCATCCTACACTGGATTCTCTTCATGGATAAACTGTCCATAGTTGCCAGTTGTCCTTCCTTTTCTTGTAGCTACTTCCTTAACCATGTGTTCTCAGCCTCTAACTGAGATTTCATTATTTCTTCTCTATCTCTTATTCTACTTAGTTCTCTTCCCATTTCCTGTAATTTCTCTTCCATGGGGCATAGATCCTCTACCCTTTCTATTTAGTAATTTTCATCCACCTATGTTTCCTCACCCTCTCCTTTTGAAGTTCAAAGAATAGATGAATGGAAGAATTATGTGGTATCACCCTACCTCCTTTAATGAATCTATAGTAGGAGTTGAGGTTTCGTTGTGGGCTAGGTTCCTTCCATTCCTAGGCCTCTTCCTCTGTTTCTTCTTCAGTAATTTGTTCCTGGTCTCTTTTATTTGTTTCCTATATGTTTAAAAGGGTTTCCTATAGCATTGTCTCTGCATCCTTTAGGTCTGACTGTGTCTCCTATTGGAGACCTTTTCCTTTTTTTGAGGCTGACCTGGTGACAAGCCTCCTAACATATGTGATTGGAGGCTTGGGAGAAGCTTCTTTTGATGTTCCTTTTCCTTCCTTCTCCCCTAGAGGAACTTCTTTCTCTTGTTGTTTTGGTGAGTCCTATATGACAATTGGAGTGTTGGTAGGAGTTTTAGGTCTTCCTTGTCTAATCCTAGTGCACTTTCTTGTCTTGAAGTAAAGTGGAGTTTGTTTTTGTCTCTTTCCCTTTGATTTCATAGCTATACTTCAGGAAGTTAGAGAAACATCTACCTCTTTCTCTATAGGCTCTGGAGACACTCTTGGTGATTCTTCTTCCCTTATCTGAGTTGTAGACTTCTATTCATCCTTTTTTCCTTCGTCCTCTTTTCCACTTCCTTTTTCATCCTCTTTTTTGTCTCATTTTTCCTCTTCTGTCTCTTCCTCCATTTCTTCTTTTGTTTCCTCCTCTGTTTCTTCTTCATTTTCCTCCTCTGTTTCTTATTCCTTGACATCCTTTGTTCTTCTTCTCCCTCACTAGAAGTAGGGCTTCTGTCATACTCAATGGCTTGAATTGCTCCTTCTTCCTGAATGTCCGCAAATGTTTTCTGTGAAATAGGGATTCTTAGGTTGTGTACAACATCTTCAAGGATGATTTTGATCAACCCATGATGGGCTAGTTTTTTATGCTTTCCCTCTTCTACCTTGATGATGATTTCTATCATGGATTGTAACAGGAAATATCGTACACTCAGTCTGTTATGAGAAGGTGTGTTCTCTCCAAATCTTAGTTCTTGGAGGATTCTAAAGTGGTATCCATACACTACACTGTATCTACCTTCACACGAGATATATTTGATGATGTGGTAACTGACTTCGTTCCAAGGGTATGGAATTCTCTCCCTTCTAACATCACTTTTTTCTTTAATTGGTTTTTAATCCTTCCGAAAATAAACTTTTCTTTGTAAGGGTGTTGTTATTATTGTCCTATTTCCTCCATTGTAACCCTGGGGGGAGTGTAGTTATCCTACTTATAACCTCAGGCATAATTTCTACTGACAAAACCTTCACTACAACAGTGGCACTAGCTCTAGTGAGGGGTATGAGTGACATGGAAAATTCTCTGGCCATGTCATCATCATATCCTCTTATCTTCTCAAAGAACCCCATCCATTCATGCCTTGTTAAAATTTCCACCACATGAGGATGCTAGTGGATTCTTGTTGTGTTGGTGGGTTCTCTTTTATTGAAACCTCCTGTCATATTTCCTTGGTAATTCTTGAGATTTGGGTGGATGCAGTTCAACACTTCTGGTAGGTGAGGAAGATTTCGAGTTTAACCTTTATTGACATGAAATGCAATATTTCTATCCTTGTATGTACTACAAATTCTTAATCAAATTGAGGATTTCTTCTTTTTAAATGGAAAATATAGAAGGTATGGTACCTACCTCCCT
>APFE031380891.1:0-12135 GCA_000404065.3 Pinus taeda
GTAATTCTATATGCCCAGAGTGCTTCATTTAGCTTGTCTACCCAATCCTTTCTATTTGTTGCCACTGTTTTTGTCATGATCCCCTCTAGTGTTTTATTTGTAGATTCCACTTGGTCATTGGCTTGCGGATGGTAGGGTGTGCTCCATCTATGCTTGATTTTGTACTTCTCTGTAATTTCTTGAACTAGTCTTGATATGAATTAAGTCCCTTGATCAGTTACTATCTCTCTGGGTACTCCATATCTAACAAATATTTCCTCAAAAAGGAAGTTGACTAGTGTTTGTTCAGTTTCCGTTGCAAGTGCCTTTACTTTTGCCCATTTAGTCACATAATCGTACATACAAGAATGTACTTCTTACCTTTGGATGGTGGATTGATGGGTCCAACAAAGTCTAGAGCCCATTTTTAAAATGGTTCTAGATGCACTTGTGGTTGTAGTGGCATCTCATCGGAAGTGGTTGGTTTGTCCATGCATTGGCAACTGTCACAACTTCTTACATATTTCTTTGAATCTTTGAAAATTGATGGCCAATAGTAGCCAAGGCTAAGAATTTTGTGTGCTATCCTCTTAGCTGCAAAATGGCCACCACAAGGTTGATCATGGAATAAGGTTACTATATCAATTATTTCATCCTCTCTAATGCATCTTCTAATAATCATATCACAACCAGTATAAAACAAATCGCCATTAATCCATGAATATCTTGCGCTTTGTTTGATCAACCTTTTCTTCTCCTTTGAACTAAAAGATGGTGGTTACTTTCCTATCGACAAGTAGTTAACTAAATGATCATACCATGGAGTTAACACTGAAATTATAAACAAGTGTTCACTAGGAAATGAATCTTCAACTTGGACTGTTTCACCTGAATTTTGTAGTCTGGAAAAGTAATTTGCTACCTAATTCTCTTTTCCTGGTCTGTCTAGTATAGTAAGATTAAATTCCTGCAGTAAGAGTAACCATCTTGTGATCCTGCCATTAGTAATAGGTTTGTTCATTAAGTATTTAATGGCGGAATGGTTCGTGTGAACGAGGACTTCATATCCAGTTATATAATGACGAAATTTGTTCACCGCATGTATAATTGCAAGCATTTCCTTTCTGTTACTGTATAGTTGAGTTCAGTAGGAGTCAAATTTTTACTGATAAAGTAAATGGCGTAGGTTAAAGCATCTTATTTTTTCCCTAAGGAAGCTCCTACTGCTATGTCAGATGCATCGGTTGAAATGTAAAAAGGTAAAGTCCAATTGGGTACCCTTAAAACTGAAGCAGTACTTAGTTTCTCTTTGAGTTTCTCAAAAGCTTTTTGACAAGCCTCATTCCAATTGAATGTAATATCTTTTGCAAGAAGTTTAAACAGTGGCAATGCTATCCTGCTAAAATTTTCAATAAATCTCCTATAATAACTTGCATAACCAAGAAAACTTCTCACATCTTTTTGATTTGTTGGAATTGGCAATCTGACAACAATTTTTATTTTGTTTCGGTCTACCTTGATTCCCTCAGGAGAAATATGATGTCCTAAGACTATTCCCTCATTCATCATCATATAACATTTTTCCTTGCTTAAAGACAAATTGGTTTCTATACATCGTTGTAAAAATTTCTCAATATTTTGCAAAGAATTGTCAAAGGAATCACCATATACTGAAAAATCATCTATATATACCTCAACACATTCGTGGACCAGATCAGCAAAAATTGCCAATACTGCTCTTTGAAATGTTGCTGGAGCATTGCACAAGCCAAATGGTAGTACGTTGTAAGCATAAGTTCCCAGGGATTGGTAAATGTTGTTTTATCTTGGTCTCCTGAGGCAATGCTAATCTGATTATAGCCACCAAAACCATCTAGAAAGGAAAATGACATTTTTTCCAGCTAATGTATCCAAAACTTGGTCAATAAATGGCAGTGGAAAGTAGTCTTTAAGGGTGGCCTTATTCAGTTTTCGATAGTCAACACAAACTCACCATTTATCGTTTTTCTTGGGAACTATTACTAATGGAGATGGCTGTCAGAAATGGGATATATGAACTTTAATTTTAGTAATTGCAGTTCATCTCTTACGACCTCTTTGAGCATGGGGTTCATTCGCCTTTGTGGCTGCCTCACAGGTTGAATACTAGTGTCTGTATAGATATGGTAAGTGCAAGTTTCCGGGTGAATTCCCTGCATGTCAGTATAGTCCCAAGCAAATGCCTTTTGGTATTTGGTGAGCAAGTCAAGCAATTTCTTTTCCTGAGACGTTTCTAGAAAAGCCCCAGTGTTCAATGTTTTTCCGGGGCTGATTTCTATTTTTTTGCTTTGTGTGTTTGTAATGGGGTTGATTGGAAAGATTTCATCAAATATTTCTTTCAGAGAGTACATAGTACAAGTTTCCTGAAAGCTCTGTGCCAACATGTAATCTGCAATAGTGTATTGTTCATTTCTCAATTCTTTTGAAACATCACGTTGGGAGATAAACATTTCCACTAAATCTGCATTGTTATTTTCCTCAATATCATACATTTGATTGATGCTTAAAACATAGTATATTTCTTCCTGATCATTTGTACTTGTCATCAAGCCATAAATTTTGCGTTACTTTTGGGGCTTGGTTTGATGGGTACAAGGTAAGTTATTTTCTTTCCGTGCCTCTAGAAATGATCATGTTACCAGATCTACATCCAATGAATGCATCAACAGTTGCCAACCATGGTCTACCAAATATGAGTGGGTGTCCTCCTAAGTTGGATTTTGGCTGAAGTACTAAAAAATCAATTGGATACTCCCAAGAGTCCAGTGAAACTATTATATCTTCTAGTACCCCCTCATGTATGACTTTAGAGCGATCTTCTAATTCCAAAGCAATTGGAGTTGACTGTAACTTTGTTAACTGCAAAGTTTTCATTGTGTCCAATGTCATGACATTTATTGCAGCTCCTAAATCAATCAAATTTTTTGGAATTGAATTTTGTTGATAATTGGTGTGACTCTAGGTATGCCTGGGTCAACATATTTTTCCATAGAAATGACATTGACATCAAGCCAGCTAAATTGCCAATGACATGTATTGTTTGTGGATCAAATCTTTTCTTTGTAGGTTTCTTAAGGCAGAGCTCTTTAATGGCTTTGGTATAAATCGAAATATCCTTGATTGCCTGGAGTAATGGCATTTTGAAATACACATTTCTCAATTCATCATGAACATCAAATTGTGGCAATGATGTGGGTAATTTTGGTTGAAGTAATCGTTCCGGAAATAGAGGTGGTTGTAGTGTTTTGATTTGTTGACCCTGTTCTAGATTGTTTTGTGTTGGGTCACTTTGTTTGCTATGTGCTTGGTTTCCTTCTTCATCATCTTGATTCTATTTTTGTGTTTGTGATTGAATAGGTGGATGTTCTTTATGTAGAGTTTGACCTGGCCTTAGTTCAATGTTTTGTAGTGGCAGAGTTGGGTACAATGGTCCCTCATCTACACTGTAAATTGGTCTATCCATTCGGTTGTTTGGGTTAGCTATAGGTTGAGCCGGTAGCTGTGTGGGTCTAGGTAGTTGGTTGGATGGTAGCTGTAGCTGAGGTGAATTTATTTGTGGAGGAGCAGGTAAAGTTTTTTGAGGATTCTGTTGTTGATAAGCTATTGGTTGCTGAGGGCATTGTTGTGGATATGGCTGAGAGTATTGTGACTGATAGTGTTGGGGATATGTTTGAGCAAATGGTTGTTGATATTGCTGAGGTTGTTGTTGAGTAAATTGCTGAGGAAAAGAATATCATTTCCATCCTTGTTGTGGGTATGTTTGTTGCTGTTGATTAAACCAATTTTGCCAAGGCATAGGAACATTCTAAGAATCTTGAGTAGGCATGTTATAATTTGTTGAATTCAGACTTTGATACATACCTGGAGGTCTTGGTTGCCATGGCCCTCTAGCTCCCATGAAATACATGTTATCCATTTTTGCATTGGCTTCCAAATTGTAATTCTGCAAAATTTTCATCTTTGTGCAACCCTTGGTGTCATGATTTTCTGTACAAAACCCACATACCTGCACATTATCTAAAAGAAATTATTTCAAAGCATGTTTTCATCTACATTTGGGATAGTATATAGATAATTCTTGCTCTTGTTTGTCTTTTCATTTCTTTGTTTTCAAAGTATCTATTTGGTTTCCTAAAGTACTTAGAAGGTCTATTTTGAAATCTTCAAATAGATTTCCTAGTTTAGCTCTAGTAATATTCCCTGTAGCAGATTTTGTGATCTTTGATGTCATGGCTCTTTTCCCATTTCTTGCCCTACTCCTAGAGTACTTTTGACACGATTCAACAATCTCCTCAAAAAGTAAATTAGAAATGTATCCTTTACCCATGAGATTGAGGTCATCTAGATACTCATCCCGGATGCCTTTAAGAAAGATTGTTCGAATAAGATCAATAAACATAGTTTTATGTTTTGATTTTTGTATATTATATGAAAACCTTTCCAAGTAATCCTCTAAGGTCTCGTCTTCTTGTTGTGTCATTGTAAAGATGTCATCCTTAGAATCTTTTGATCTACAGTAAGGTTGATACTTTTTCAAAAAGAATTTTCTCATGTCATCCCAATTAGTGACTGAATGTTCACCTAATCCCATGAACCACTTAAGTGTTGCCGCTTTTAAGGTAGTAGGAAAAAGTCTAAGCCTATGAGCATCATTGGTATATCCATAGGTTCAACATACTATGTCAAATTCAAATAAAAACGAGTTCGGGTTTTTAGATGCCATACCATAAAATTTTGGTAATACAGATGGCGGTATGTTTTTCATTTTAATTTCATCATCCATTTGCTCTCTTCTATCTTGAATTGGAAATTTAAATGTGGATTCCTCTGTTTCTAGTGGATTTTGATTTCCTCCAAACAGAGTATCATTTTGTTGTTTTTCTTCATTTTCCCTTTTTCTTCTCCTTTCTTCCATTTGTCTCTCATACTCTCTTAGTTGTTCAGGTGTAAGTCCTCTGTATCCTCCGCCTTCAACCATTGTAAATTGTGATTTTTCTAAGGTTTCTATCTCCTCTTCTTGTTTTAGTTCTTGGGGGAAGATTTGTTCCTAGATAGGCTGTTGAATTTTTGCACTACTCCCTTTTAGTTTCTCTATTGTAGAAGTATTAGGGATATATCTTTTCTTTGCTTGATGTGCTAGGAGGATTTGTCTCTCAATGAGAGTGAGTCTTTGGCCTGATCTCTGTTTTTCCTCAAGTTTTTCCATAGTAACTTTTCCTGTTGGTGTTGTGTGCTGAATCTTTTCTAATGATTTTGCTCCTAATGGTGGATTAGTTGTTGGTTGGGCTTTTCATAAATCTTCCTTTCTTATCCCTAAACCTAGACATAAATAAACATGGCTGAAATTTGAATTTAACTCTTTGTTTTTGTTGTTTTGTTGATTTTAAGTTTTTATTTTATTTTATTTATTTATTATTATTTATTTTTTTAATTCTTTCTAGTTGCACCTTCTCGACAACAGCGCCAAAATGTTTGGTCTTTACTTACTAAGGTAAGCTAAGCTCTTAATTCCTTTATCAACCCGAGAAAGTACACTTACAGGTGCTTACCTAAAGTATATAGATCTAGAAGGATTTAAGGTTCTAATGATAGCCTAGTGAATGAAATTAACAGTGCCACCTTACAAGAGATCCTTCATTGTCTTTTTCAATCACTCAAGCATCAATCTATATAAAACAAATCTTATGAAATTCTGATTGCCTATGTAACAAAAACAAAGTGTTAATGACTAGTTAAAATCCTAACATTCCCTTACAAGAATATTGCTCAATAGAACTTTTCCCAATCATAACAATCCAAGGTAATTTAAATAACAAATTAAATCAAACAATGAATAAGATGAGTAAAGTTGCAACCCAATAACAGTTGAATCTTTTACAAGAATCACCTATCAAACTGAAAATTGAATTCAACAACTACTATCTGAATCACGTGCAAATAAAACCAAAACTATATTCAAGTATGGAAATTGTATGACAACGAGCATATATATCAATTTCAAGATCAGAATTAGTTGAATCCTTTTACAAGGTTCTTTTCACAACGAATACAAGCTCTTTTCGATTGATAATTCTAATAACATAACCTTTACTTCAGAACACAAATAACTTCTGATTTTCGAATTGGAATATATAGCTAGTAAGGAAACTTAAAAAATAGAGTGTATCAGCGTAGTGATGAGGGCCCTTCAACACTTCACAAGCACACTATAAAACGATTTAGAAGAGTGTAACCACTGGATCCTGCGACATAAAATTGGTGATGAAGTCTGTATTAAGTCTAGAATAAAAAATGCACAAGTTGTACTTTCATATGTTCACAATCTAGCTCTAAACCATAGTCTTCTTTCATAGGTTATTTATAATAAATCCTTCTAACAAAAGAGCTATTCCTCCTCCCTATTATCCTAACAGATTTATATTAAGTACATCCAAGAAGGTCAAAATTGAATCAGTTCCTTCATTTATACAAAAATTCTCAAAATAGAAATTATTCTCACAAAAATCTAGAAAACTTGCTAAAGTGGTTGGGTTTGACCATCGTTGACCGGAAAATGGTTTTCTTCAAAACTGAAAGTGGATAGGTGATCCACCATCCGTGTACATTTTACTTCATGCCCATAATCTTCAAATTCACTCACCTATTGTGCAACATGTTAAATAATGGAGCATTTACAGGAAGTCACAACTTCTTGTAATTTTTTGAAAAATGTCATTTTTAACATAATAATTTCAAAAATTAATTCCAAGCTAAAAATAATGATAATGACATCATATCATTTAGTTTCTAAGGATTATAGCTAGAATATGAAGGTTAAATGGTCAAAATTGATAGTCAAAAGATAATTTTAAGTGGAACGGACAATCATAATTTGATATCAACAAGGTAGTACAACAAATTTCAGATTGTGTTCATGCTTCTGGTGGACCGAAAGCTCCTCAATGGGGAGGAATGACCCAGGAAAATCCTAAAAGGACAAATTTTCGAAGCCCTTAAAGCTCAGCAAAACCTATCTCAAATCGAAGAGCTCATCGTCTTGAATCCAATGACGTGAAAAACATCTCACTCCAACACCATGTGTAAAAGTTATGGTCCACTAATATTTTTGGGAAACAATACAAAAATTTGCAGACATGACCCAAAATGATGACGTGGCTTTGACATCAGCAGTATAGATGCTAACATCATCTATGTGGCTATTGATGTCAGCAATATGATGTGTTAGTACAGTCAACGAGCAACCAATCAGGGGATGACACGGGCAAGTGATGTCGGTAACCCAATTAGATGTACGTATCAATCAGATTGTGACACATGGCACCCAATCAGTGGGCTGCCGAATTTCTTAACTAGGTGACATTTTGCACCTTCATAGTAGTCAAAGGCGACCAAATTGTCACCTATTTAATTTGTCTAATGACCTTCGAGAAAATTGGTTGGACAAACGACCATTGCACTTTAAATAATAATAAAAAATTAACTACCGTGGGCGAGCGATTAAACCCCACCCACTGGGTCGAGTAGTTGTCTATATATTAATAAAATGTAGGCGGGAGTCGAACTCGCTTGTTGGGACCACCGACATCAACGGACAACCACCATAAAACAAAAAATGATGACAACAAAAAAACCTCCACCTGGTTTGAACGCGGTTCTCCCGAGGAGGCCGTTTTGCATACACGAAAACGCCACGGGGTAGACTTTAATATGTCCACCCCACTAACATTATTTAAATGTTCATTCGACCAATGGTCGAAGGGAAATATCGGAGCAACCAGCGGAACCTGTCCAACCTAGCCTGCGGAACCATGTGCTTACCAGAACCGCGCCCATCCTAGGCACATTTTTTGAGAAGATTCTAAGATCTTATAGAGAATATTCCCCAAAGAGAATCAACAAGGAATCTAAAAGATTCCCTAGAGCCCAAAAATTCACCAGAGTAGAATTAGACCAAGTTTATACTCATTTTATTCAATTTTTTTGCAGGGATCACAGTGGTGAGGTTAAATTTGTTACCTGGATAACCGAATTTTAGTTAATCTGTGGGAAGGAATCTTTGAGATTCTTGGGGGTCCAAATTTAACCGAGGTTGAACATGGTCGACTTTATAGTCATTTTTCTCGTTTTCTCGCCGTGAATTCAACAGTGCAATCCATTTTTTTATCAGTGGTGCACATTTTTAGGCCATCCATGAAAGTGGAGGTATAATGTGTTTTTTTATACATGCATGTAATTTGATTTTCACTAAAGATTAATGAAAGAGGCCTCCCCACATTGAGCAGGGCCCGAAGACGTAACTTGGGTGAACTCCATTATCAACTTGTTTGTATCTTTGCTTCTCATGGTTATCTTTCATTTCCGCTTTTTATGTGTATGAATTTTATGGTTATATGAATTGTTAAATGCAGTTTTCTATGCATCATTGAAGTGAAAAGATCCAGATCAATTTCTAGGCTGAATATTTTGATTTTGATTTTGTTCCATTTGAATCGCCTAGATTGCATGGCACTTATTTGTTGAGCATGTTCAATTCTCATTTCCTTAACCATTTGTGTTAATTATTTAATGGGATCATGCTCTACCTCCTTAATTTCCTTCCCTTTAGACTTAATCGAACCTCTTTCAAAACCAGGAATCTCTGGTTTACCCAAACCTTTCTTATATGTATCTAATTCTTCAACAATGTTTTGAGCAACAGCTAAAGTGGTAGGCTTGGTACGTCTGATCTCGTATTGAGTGTGTTGAGTATGGAGTATGATTGTTTAGAGGTCTTTGTTTCAGCCAGATATATATCTCAGGAAGTTTGTACACTCCTCCACACGGGGGGGACTTGTCCCCCCCGCGGGGGTTCAGGGGGGTCGATCCCCCCCGGCTGGGGGGTCCGGGGGCCAGTGGTCCCCCAGTAGGGGTTTCAGAGGCAATGCCCCCGAAGCTAAAAACAAATGTAAAATTGCCTTGTAAGAGTATAGTAATTTCTAGTCAATCTGGGCCGTTCATTAGGCGAATGATCTGACGGTAGAACTTATGTTTATTTTAGGGTTTTTTTCCCTAGAAGGCAACCCCTCTCTTTGTATGAGGGTATTGTATTGAGACTATGTAATAGATGTGTATTCTCTGAACGAGAAACAAAGAGGTGAGACTGTGAGAGAAAACAGAGGATATTACAGTAGATCTGCTGTAGGTTGTGTCTCTTCATTTTGCTGGATAATAGAAAGGAAGGACTGGCTGTTCGGGGTGGACATAGCCCAAACTAGGTGAAACCACTTGTATATCTGTGTCTCTCTGTTTATATTTTTGTGTTTATTTTACTGCAATATTCTATGTGTTCCATTGCTCTGTAATATATTAAATTTTCTAACAACTGGTATCAGAGCCGAAGGTCTATTTGGTTGATAAACTCACAGGAAAGAAGGGTTCCTTGTTTGAGTGGGAGTAATGGCAGAAGATGGTAAGTTTAGGGTAGAGAAATTTAACGACCAAAACTTCTCGCTGTGAAAGATGCAGATGGAAGATTATCTGTATCAGAAAGATCTGTACCTACCATTGGGCGGAAAAACAAAGGATGCCGATGGGTATGACAGATGAAGAATGGAACCTTCTTGATAGAAAGGCACTCGGAACAGTACGGTTGTGCCTCGCAACATCGGTTGCCTTCAACATTTCGAAGGAAACAACTACAGAGGGTTTGATTAAGGCGTTGGAGAAACTATATGAAAAACCCTCGACCTCAAACAAGGTATTTCTTATGAAACAGTTATTTAATATGAAGATGTTGGAAGGTGGATTTGTTACAGACCACTTAAATGATTTTAATACTATTACAAGTCAATTATGTTCTGTAGGGGTAAACTTTGATGATGAGGTTAGAGCTTTGTTATTCTTGTGCTCATTGCCAGAAAGTTGGAATGGTTTAGTATGGCCATTAATAACTCTGTTTCTGGATCTAGTACTTTAAAGTTTGATGATGTTGTCGGTGCTATCCTTAGCGAGGAACTGTGACGGAAAATCTCCAGTGAGACATTGGGTAGTGCTTTGAGTGCAGAGTCTAGGGGAAGAAAAATGGAAAGAGGAAAGAGCTCAAGATATCGCAGTAAATCAAGGAAAGGCAGATCCAAGTCCAGATCGGGATAGTGTGCTGGAAATGTGGAAAGAAGGACACCTAAATAAAGGACTCTAGAATTTCTCGGAAGGGAAAAGAAGATATAGCACAGCAAGAAAAACAATCATTGAAGCAATGTGACAGTGAGGGTGTTAACAAGATGCTTTGATTCTTTCTTTCAAAAATATTACTGATTCTTGGGTGGTAGATTCAGGGGCCTCATTCCATGCCACACCTGATAAGAAATATTTTCATAACTATGTTCAAGGAGATTTTGGACAAGTTCGTTTGGATGATGATAAACCCTGTAAAATTGTTGGAACGGGTAAGGTTCTTGTAAAACAGTAGAATGGAAACCAATGGCTACTAAAGGAGGTAAGACATGTTCCAGATCTGAAGAAAAATCTAATTTCAGTATGGCAGTTAGGCGGTGAAGGTTGTGTGACAATTTTCACAAATAAAGCTTGGAAGGTCACCAAAGAAGCCCTGGTAATAGAAAAAGGTGAAAAGGTTGATACATTGTATTTATGCAATGGTATTTCTAACTTTGTTAATGCTTTAACTTCGAAAGGAGCAGACGCAGCATTATGGCATCATAGGCTCGGACACATGAGTGAAAAGGGGATGAAGATTCTTCACTCAAGGAATTTGTTGCCGGGTTGGAAGAATGTTGATTTGGACTTTTGTGAGAATTGCATTTATGGAAAGCAGAAGAGAGTCAGATTTCTTAGAGTTGGGAAAGAAAAGAAGAGCGAAAAATTAGAGCTTGTGCATACAGATGTATGGGGACCTGCTCAGGTATCATCTCTCGGTGGCTCTCGTTATTATGTTACTTTTATTGATGATGCAACTAGAAAAACTTGGATTTATTGTATTAAGAATAAATCTGATGTATTTGATACTTTTAAGAAATGGAAACCTTTGGTTGAGATTGAGACAGGAAAGAAATTGAAGTGTCTTAGATCAGACAATGGAGGTGAATATTGCAGCAAAGAGTTTGATAGGTACTGTTCAGAGCATGGAATTCGCAGACAGAAAACAGTTCCAAGAACACCAAAAGAAAATGGAGAAAGGATGAACAAAACAATCATGGAGCTTGCAAGGTGCATGAGATTGCATGCAGGATTGCCTTTACAATTTTGGGTAGATGCTGTAGATACTGCTATTTATCTAATAAACAGAGGGCCTTCAAGTTCCTTGGATGGTGGTGCTTTAGAGGAAGCATGGACAGGTAAAAAGGTAAACTACTCTTTTTTAAATCCTTTTGGTTGTGAGGCATTTGTTCATATTAATAAATAAAATAGAACAAAGCTTGAGGCAAAGTCAAAGAAATGTACTTTTATTGGATATGGTGTTAATGATTTTGGTTATCGTTTATATGATTACGAAAATCACAAAATCATTAGGAGCAGAGATGTAATATTCAATGAAAAGGTCTTGTATAATAATCAATTGTAGGAAAAGAAACAGGAAAAAGAAAACAAGGAATACGCAGTTCTTGATGAAATCACTGAAAAAGTAAAAGTGCCTGAAAATAATAATAATCAACAACCACAACAACAACAACTACCACAATAGCAAAAAGCACCCCAAACACCTGAAAGTGGTGTTAGAAGATCTACCAGAATAAGTATACCCCATGAACGATACTCTCTTTCATTATATTATTTATTGTTGACTGATTCTGGTGAACCCGAATGTTAATAAGAAGCAATGCAGGTTGAAAGCAGGAAGAAGTGGGAGCTAGCCATGGAAGAAGAGATGGACTCTTTAATGCATAACTAGACTTGGGACTTAGTCAGGTTTCCTACAGGTAAAACTACATTGCAAAATAAATGGGTTTACAGGATGAACGAAGAAGATGGAGGAAAACAGAGGTACAAAAGTAGACTTGTGGTGAAGGGGTTTGCACAAAAGAAAGGTATTGATTTTGATGAAATATTTTCTCCTGTTGTTAAAATGACTTCAATCAAAACTATTTTAAGTCTAGTAGCAGTTGAAGATTTGCATCTTGAGCA
>APFE031380895.1:2720-19811 GCA_000404065.3 Pinus taeda
GTCCTTGCAGCAACATTTCTTCAACTTGAACTATGATTTCGTGTTGTGGGCTTGCCTGCGACGAGTCGCTTTCTATCGACATCAGTACATTATCTAGAGAGTTGACTTAGAAATCGTCAGTACCTTGAGGTCTGCATGCATCAATGGCAGGTTTCTCGCCTTCGACGTCAGTTTTCATCATTGACTTGCGATCGAAAGATTCCATGAAATGTTCGACATCGACTCATTCATTCACATCTCATGGATTGTGCTGGGTACTTTGAGAACCATTGACATTACTGGTGGTCTCTCTCACGCTTGTTAACAGTTTACATCATTGACTGGTAATCAAGTGGCTTCTACCATGTTCGACATCAACTCATTTATTCACATGGCTAGAATCGTACCAATTCGGGAAGTAGAGATGAGACCCTGGATCTAGTTTCCACCATCCAGGCTGCGAGGAGTTTTGTATTCATTATGTTGTAGACCAATTATAAACAGATGGCTGCGTCCATACTGTGTCTACACGAGTCTATGAATATGATGTATTATGAAATCATTCCTGTATCAGAATAGTTAGTCTGTTAGTTAAAGTTTTGATCTGAGTATGGGAATGCCTACCTCAGCGATGATATAATCTTATACATGTATTTTGTGTTGAAAATTGCAGGTTCTAACCAGGCTCTCCACGAGATAATCCTTGAAATGATAAAGTACTTCACCCTTCCTAGATGATATAAAACCCTTATCTATTACAGGCTTCGCACTTTAGGGGGAAATCTGTTACACTAAAATTTGTCACCATGACTATCTGCAGTTAATATGGCTCCATCAACAGTCATACTATCCTCCTTGGCAAGCCTCATACCTCTACTCTCCATGTCAAACTTCAAAAAAGAGAGAAAGTCATTAAAAAACATGTTTATCTCTGGGCACGCAGGTTCTCTCTACCTTGCCTGCGTGTACGCATCCCAAGCTCATTGTACCTGCATACTTGTACACTCTGTAAGTCAAGGGATGGGTGCGTACTCCTGTAAAGGTCAAAAGGCGCGAGTTTAATCTTAAAAAAGTTACTTGTGGTCACTTCTAGAGCTTCCTAGAAGAGTGTTTGACGTGTATTGAGCGCCTCCAGATGGTTCATGCATCCCTATGATAGAGGAACTTATCCCATCAAGAGAGGAGCTACCCCATCCAAAAGAGGGAGTATCCCATTGATGTTGGACCTGAATAACTTCCTCTAGAACAATATAAATACAGGCATTGGGCCAGAGGAGGGGAGGTGAAAGCTGAACATTCCAAAGGGTAGATGCTGCTGGAATTAGGACTTCCTTGTAGAAGCTTGTGAGGAGAGATTACCATCCTTTCTTGTTTCATTTGGAAGTGGGTGAGCTTGTCAAAGTAGAGGAAAACTCTTGCTGGACCCTGGGAGGAACTTGCACAACACCAAGGCTCAGGTTGTAATGGTTTCTTTTTGTTTCCTTAATACAAATAAGTCCATTCTTCTCAATGATTTGTTGTTAATGAATTGTTTCATATACTCCTTGGTCTATATGTTGAATATGTTTTGTTTTATGGAATATTCAGGTGTTATGTAATCGTTTGATTGTTAGTGTATGCAGGTTTCGAAGTGAAGGAGGAGCTCATCTGGATCGACGAGGCTAGACTACTACAAAAGCGTTGGACTTCAGGTAGGATCGAAAAACACTTGGTTTCTCATATGATAATGCATGTTTAGAGAAGGATTGCTCTTAATTGTCTTGTTTGTCACTAGAGAGTCTTAGACTCCTAGGGAGGTTAGTTTTCTCAGCGAAAATAACTCTTTCCGCATGACATGGACTAAGGCCTGGGGAACAAAACCATAACCAAAATGGGTACATATCTTATGTCATACGCTAGATAAGATCCCAATGAACTAGTATTTGGAGAGAAAAATTCACCATGGGACTGCTAAATGTGGCATTTTAAGGCAAAGTTTCCTATTAACCTTCAACTTTGAGGATGGGTTTGATAATATTGATGAAGCACTACAAGAAATAAAAGAAGCTATATTTAGAATGTCAAAGTAACCCATAGAGTGGACTCAGCCAGGTTGGAATAGATAGATGCGTCATGCGCTGTAATGCTATAATATGACCACTGAGGAAGAGGATGATCCACGAAATATTATCATTCCTAAAACCTAAGGATAGTGCGAGGTCGAAGGACTGAAGGTGGAGAATCTAGATATATTAGAGCCTTTGAATGCTCAACAGGTAAACATTAGATCTGAAGATGAACCTAAGCTTGCGAATATAGGAGACTATTGCTACAAATATATGGTTGATAAGGTATCAGAACTATTGCACGAGTACTAGGACTTATTCCCCACAAAGTTTTCAAATTTGAAAGCGATTCTCAAAGATTTAGGCGTTAAGAAGATTACATTGAAACTGGATGTGAAGCCTATTAAGAAGTGGTCTTACTGATTGAATCCAAAGTATAAGGAGGTGTGCCTAGAACTATATAATGTTTGAAGATGGTATTATTGAGCCTCTAGAAGAATCCTATTCGGTAACCCCTATGGTGGTCCAAGAAAAGAAACAGAAGGGTGAGATCCGCATATGTGTAGATCTACAAAAGTTGAATGATGCTTGTGTGCATGATCCATTTCTGACACCATTTACAGATGAAGTCTTAGAAACTGTCAGTGGATAGGAGGCATATTCATTCAATGATGGGTTTGCTGGTTATCATCAAATAAATATTGCACCAGAGGATCAAAGAAAAAAACCCTTGGTGACTGAGTGGGGTTGCTTCCAATATATAGTTATCCCATTATGAAGAATGTGCCTACAATCTTTTCCCTCGTAGTGATGGTGGTGTTCAAAGAGTTTATTCACAAGTTCCTAAAAGTATACTTTGATGATTTGACCATGTTTGGATTGGTGAATCAGCATGTTGCAAGTTTACGCCTAATGCTAGATACATTGTGGAGGTATCAGATTGTGCTGAACTGAAAGAAATGTATATTCTATGTGCCTTTTGGAATTTTTCTTGGCCATGTTATAAGTAATAAGGGATTGATGGTGGACACTGCGAATATCATTGTAATTATCAATTTGGGAGCCCCTAGGAATTTGAAACAATTGTGCACAACATTGGGACACATTGGGTACTACAGGAAGTTTATCAAGGTGTATGCCTAGATAAATAAACTGATGGAGAAATTGTTAAAGAAGGATGTGATTTTTTTCTGGGATAACGACTGTCAATGTAGCTTGGATGTCTTGAAGGAGAAAATGGTGACAACACCTATTTTGGAGTTTCTGGACTTGAAAAAAGAGTTTCATGTGCACATTGATGCCTCATGCATTACGCTATGAGGAGTATTAACACAAGAAGGTGAGGGAGAGATCAATCATCTGATATCTTTCTATAGAAGTTATCCAATGCTAAGAAGAATGACTCCACCATAGAGTGCGAAGGGTTGGTGATGGTCTATGCGTTGCAGAAGTTTAGACATTATTTTTTAGGTGGACATTTCAAAATGTATACAGATCACTCCACACTGAAGTACCTAGTCAATAAGCTTATGTTGGGAGGAAATATCTACTGATGGTTTCTATTGTTCTAGGAGTATGACTTTGAGGTGCTTTTGAAGCCTAGAAGGTTGAATGCAGGTCCACACTATCTATCCAGGATTGAAATGGGTGAAGAACCAGGTAGTTTGGAGGAAGGACTACCAGATGTGAAACTCTTTGCAGTGCATGTCATGGATGATTGTTTTCCCGATATTATTCAATTCTTAACAACGAGAAGAGCTCCGGAAGGTTATTTCACTCAACAAAAGGAGTTAGTAGATCGCGCTGCAGACTTTTCGGTAATTGTAGGTCATTTGTATAAGATGGGGCCAGATGACATATTACGAAGTTATGTTCTAGAGTTCGAGCACACTAGCATCTTGACTGAAGCCGATTGAGGAGTGGAAGAAGGTCACTATGTAGGGAAAGCAACTACTTAAAAGATATTCCTCCCTTAGCTATAGTGGCCAACATTAGAGAAGGATTCTAAGGCATACTGCAAGGTGTGCAATGCTTTCCAAAGGACTGGGAGGCCTTCGCGAAGGGATGAATTTCCTTTAAATCCCTAGGTTTCATTGCAGTTATTTGAGAAATGGGCCATGACTTTATAAGTCCCATAGAACCACCAGGAAAGAAGACGGGTGCACAATATATCATTACTAAAATTGAGTATTTAACTAGGTGGGTGAAAGTGAAACCAATGAAGCATTGTATAATGACCACTGTTGTGAAGTTTCTATTCGAGTACGTCTTAACAAGGTTTGGGTGTCCTAACATTTTGACGACTGAGAGGGGTACACGTTTCTTGAATGAAATGATTAGCATGATGTTGGAAGAATTTTAGGTACACCATCATAAGAGCACACCCTATAACCCATAGGAAAATGTAATGTTGGAGCACACATTAACAAAGGTGTGAAACACGTGGCGGAATGACCGGGACATTCACATACCTATGTTGTTATGGGCTGATAGGAAAACCTACGAGAATTTGAGAGGACAAACACCATTAAAGTTGGTCTATGGAATATAAGCAGTCAAGTCGAATGAGTATATTATTCCCAGTCTAAGGATTAGAGCCTTGAATGAGATGGTGAACCACGAGACCTTAGAGGAATGGCTCACCCAAATCATGGAGTTAGAAGAAGATCGCTTCCTTGTAGGATTTCACTAGCAAGTGGAAAATGAACACGAGAAGGCATGTCATGATCGAAATATTAAGTTGTGCATGTTCAAAGTAGGTGATTTGATGTTGTTATATGACAATAAGCTCACAAAGTTTCCATGAAATTTTCAAATGCACTAGTTGGGGTTGTATGTTATTAAGGAGATCACGGACGGTGGCACGGTTCAGCTAGTGAATTTGAATGGGGAACCATTCCATGGTAAAGTGAATGGAAGTAGCATGAACCTGTAAATAGGGAATCTTTGCCTAGCACGATGACTATACGACAACAGGACAGTCTCAGTAATCTAGGTAGTTTCAAGAGACTGTGGGATTATAGATTACACTGTCTAATGTGATGAAGAAATTGGTAGAAAGATTGCGTGATAGATGACAGGGGTGCGATAGGTGAAGCTACACTGGATGAGCTGCACCATGGGAAATGGTGCGACACAAATAGGTCCAAAAATAGCAATTGAGGTTAGTATTCATGATTTAATGGTCAAAAATCAATTAAGAGGAGGGGGTAGGTGTTATTTTTGGTCAAAATATTTGAATATCTGTCACCAAAGAGGCATTTAATATTTGGATTTTGTGGGAACGATCAGACTTGAACTAGAAAATACCTATAAATCTTGCATTTTGGACCACCAGGCATAGGCCCTGTGTTGTGGTGCACTATATGTCAGGTAGTAGGGAAACATATGACTGATAATTGTCATTTGTTGCAGAAGTTTGTACAAACACCACAACAGTTGTTTTACAAATTCTACAGGTTGGTAGGGCATGATGAGCACAATTGTTGAAGTTATGAATTGATGATGGATAGAACACCTGCCTATAGAGTTTAGGAAAAAATGTGGCCTCCTGACTAGAGCGTTGGTATGGCACGAATAGGCTTTCATGGGCATGGATGAGGCAGAGGTGGAGGAGGACCTCGTAGAGGTCAGGGATAGCTGATCTATTACAATTGTGGAGGGCCAGGACACTATGCCAATGAATGCACTAACCCAACCCATCCATACTGCAAATATTGTACTCAATTTAATCATGAGACCGAGGACAAAGGGGTGCTACCACCGCAGTCGACTCAGAACCTATAGGTGATTAGGGCTAAGCCTCGGGAAGACGATCCAAATGTGAATATAGTGCTTTGATGTGGAATTGCAACGAGTGACGATAAGGGGAAACAACCTAAAGATAGCACATGGGTTCGTAAAGCTCTAGAGAAGGATGCTAAATTTGATTTGGAGTGCACACATGAAACATTCATGGAAGAAAAGAATAGCTTAGATGAGGCCTCTACGATAGGGAGCATGGATAAACATGTTAAGGAAATGGACCCTTATATGCTTACAAGTTTTCTACAAGCCTGTATGAAGATACTGCACGATAGCAAGGATGTGAAGGGGTTACAAGATCTTATAAATAGATGTGTCAGAAACAATCTGGGTGAATCGCATGTGGTACAAAATATTCGTAAGCATAAAACAAGGATAGGACAGGATATGATACTCACCATGCAGATAGGAGAATATGAAATGGATCAAGTCATTCTGGATCTAGGGTCAGACGTGAATGATTTTCCAAAGCAAACGTGGGAGTAGATGGGGAGACCCGCGCTACGATGGTTTTCGATTTAGTTAAGAATGGAAAACTAGTAGAATATCATCCCCATGGGACAGTTGCAGGGAGTAACTATAGATATTGAAGGCGCGAGTGCATTTGCTGATTTGGAAGTAATAGAAATTGTGGATGACAACAACCCCTACCTTATGCTCTTCGACATTGATTGAGCTACTAACATGAATGGGGTAATCATCCTAAAGAAGTGTAAGATGATATTTGAAAATAAATCACTTCGCGTAATAGTACCCCTAGATCCTGCTGAAGGATTGTGTTATACTGAACCACTCCGTGATTATGAAAGTGATGAAAATTTAGATTACATATATAAGATAACAACGTGAGACCAAGATTGGTTGAATCCAATAGTGGATGGACCAATTACATGGGATTGTGAGAGTTCCTGCAACTCAAACTCGGATAAAGAATTATAGTGCTAGCAAAATTGGCTACATGAAGTAACCACATTGAGTTGTAACATGATGACCCGGTCGCTGCATTGTGTGTCACTAGAAATAAGAAATATGCCCACTTACGATGGCTTGAATGATGTGGATGTGTTTTTGGATGCATTTGAGAGGGAAGTACCAAAGAAGCAGTGCTTCAAAGCTTTGGACTGGAACCTGTGTGCTACTCCTGCGAGATGGTGGGGTACACACAAGGGTAGTTTTGATGATTATCTTGAGTGTACAAGGATGATGAGAACACATTTTGGGAAACTGGAGGTATGAATGACAGACAAGTATGATGGGAAGGATGATCCACATGCACACTTAACCAAATGGGCTAAGGCCTATGGAGCAAAGCACCAACCTGAATGGGTGCACTTGTTTTGTCACACCATGGATGTCGTCTTGATGAAATGGTACTTGGAGACAGAGCTCTTCCATGACACGGGAGAATGGGATATTTTGTATGAAGTCTTCATAATGATGTTCAACTTTGAAGAAGGGTTTGACTGTATTGATGAAGCACTACAAGAAGTTAAAGCAGCGATCTTTTATATACCATAGGATCCTTTCGATCTGATTCAACCCGATTGGACTACTCAGTTGAGCCACGTGCTGGAATGCTATAATGTGACTACTGAAGAAGAAGATGAGTGTTAGCTACCTATACCAATAGGTTTCATTTCTCATGATTAGCAGGGGAAGTGCCAATATGATCTACTTTGATGATACAAAGATCTCATATTTTTGTAGTGAAAGTATACCTACATTTGGTTGATGTTGCCTTACCTCAGAATGGGTCATCCAACAGCCTAAGCTGGGTCATGCCATGTTTCAATTTTTGTTGTAGATTAGAGAAAGAAACCTATCCAAACAACTCAATCTTGGCAGGTAAAGTAGATAGGTAGAGAAAGAAGGTTCCCAACTGTTTAATCTGGGGCCTTGGAAGCAATAAGGGTAGCTTTAGATAGAAAATGAAAAGAAAGCCAAAGGAAAAGAAAAGGCACAAAAGGGTTTGCAAATCTAAGTGCACCCTCCTTGGAGTAACAAAAAATGCTAGGCAATAGAGTGGGTAGGCAGAGGGGGTTGCAGAAAGCATGGTTCATGGCATTTCACTGACCTAAAGCAAAGGTAAAAAGCATGGTGCCAGTACAAATGGCCTACTTACAGCAGTCTTGCAGAAACTTAATGGAGCATGTCTAACTTCCAAATCACCCCCTATCACATTCATGATTAACATCCCTATGCCACCCATGTTCACAAAGAAAGTCAAAGTCTACTATTGGTCCTAGTCTCTTTAAGAGCCACGTTTCTTGTACAAATATTCTTTTCATTTTGATCTACTTCCAAAAAACTAAGTTGATTTCATATAAACAGAACTTAGTATTCCACCCTCCCCATCCACCCCTCTCACTCATATTAACTACTAACCTATTACTATTTAACTCCCCATACCCCCTATTCCCCTATTACTATGTAAGACTTGGCAGAAAACCCGAAAAATCGAAGTATCCCCTCCCTCGAGCATTATAGCTCTACGTATGATTTTCAATGTCTTCAAGTGCTAAAAACATTTGAGCGCGACCTAAAGAATGCTAAATAATTAATACTAGGACTAATCCTGGACTTGCTGGGATTAATTAGCCAAAAAACCGCTTTGCTAGTTAACCTTTGTAAAAATCCATTTAACCCGTAACTCTGCAAAATAACCCGAAAACCCACTTTTGCTAATGTTTCTGCCGGGCTCGTATTTCCAAAAATATCAATATTTTATGTTGCCCGCCTTCCATATCATACTTGCAACTTATCAACCCGTCGACCGTCGGATCTGGGCTTTCCCATCCGATGACCCACATGCATATCGGACGGGCCTCTATGACCGAAAGATACCACCTGAGAAACTGTCAGAGGGTGACGTCAGGCCTCTGCAACGCGTCACCCCCAGATTTTCTCGGGTCGCCTTCTGACAATACCGCGACCGTATAGAAGGTAGTCCGAGAAAACCCATTTACCGCTCAGCAATACCGCCTGCCCACGCCAGCGCCACGCCCACCCACGTCACTGCCACTCGGCGCCTTGTCAGCGCCCTCACCTACCAACGCTCCAATGTGTCCGCCACCTGTGCAATCCCCCTGGACCACTCACAGGCTGCCACGTCAATAGATGACGTCATGATGACGTCACCCGACCCTGACCCCACCTGATGATGTCATGCTGAAGTCATCCAAAAAGCGCGCCAGTAACCAAAAAGTCCATATTTTAGCCAATTTTCGTGTTTTTTCTCACTTTTTCCAATTGAACTATTTCTCACCTTTGCATGTGATTTACGACCACCTGTCGCCAACCTGCAAAAAAAAATCAACTTGAAGGACGCTGCCGCCTCCCACCTGCCTGCTTTTGCGACCATTGCTGGCAATTCACCAGGTATTTTCCCAAAGAATCCCCTCAGAGCTTGCTTTTGTCCATAATTCTACAGCACTCAATTAACAAGAGTAATTGCAACCAATTTACCGGTAAATTCCCGGTAAACCAGCATCCCTTTACAGTGGTAGGGTTGAATTTCAATTGCTAAACCCATATACAGTTTCCTTTTCCTAAATTAACACTCTGTCCGCGCATTCGTGGACTGAAAACCTGAAAGGCATAATTCACTGGAAAAACAGAGTTACCAGTCCCTGTAGTCCCTAAATTAACTCTCTTTGAGCATTCTACACCATTTGTCACCACAGTTGCTTCATTTACCCTTACAATTCCCTTTACTTTTGCAAAATTAGCCCTCTGTGTTCTCCTACCCACTAAAACCAGTTTCAGTACAAACTGACAAGTACTACCCAGCCATGGGAACACCAGTAGCCCTGAATGTTCAGCCTTTGAATGCCCCACACAGAGTGCTAGAGTGGAAGACCCTGGGTGATAGAGATTACCGAATGTTAGACTCCATGGCCATGACAGCCAAATTCAATATTCACCTGTTGAATGAGTTAAAGGCCCAATATCTCAGTGGGGCTGATACCTTAGGAATTTGGGACTCCCACATACCCATTTACAACCTTCCTCAAGTCAATGTCCTCCCAGAATTCATAAATCAATGCAGGTCGAGCTATGACCCCTGTCAGAGAGCCGTCCTTAGCTCCTCAAGCTCAGTATTGTTCCATATCACCCTTGAGGCCATCAATGAAATGCTCCACTTTCACACCAAAAAACCCCTAACTCCTCTCTCCATCCATGACTTGATAACGAGAGGGGGCAAGATGACCAGTGCTCAGATTGCCAGGATTAGTCAGTTGTTTATCCAGCCACAATTTGGAGCTATGAGCAGCAGCCTTCCTATAGCTTATCCGTATCTCAATGAGCTGGGCAAAATGCTGGTGGAGTTGATCAGTTACATCCTGGGTTATGGGTCATATGAGGATGTGGATGAAACCATTATGGCCATGCTGTCCATTTTCTCCCCAGGAATGCCTCCTGCTGTACATTATGATTTTGCCACTTTTATTGCCAATAGGATTCATGAGCAATTAATGAATCTAGAAATGGAAAAGGTGTTTAAATACACCAGGTACATATATCATTTATTCTTGTTTTATCAGCCTGATGCCTTCCCTGTCCCTCTCAAAAAGCTAGATGCCCAGGGAAGCCCAAGGTCTGTTGTGTTTTGGTCATTAATCTGCCATATTCTAGCTTATTCACCTTACACCTACTGTGAATTCATTGACCTTTTCATCCATCCAGATATGACCTTGTTATTGGGTGTCCCTCCTCCCAGATTGACAGAGGAAATGCAAAGAATCCTCCACCTCTCAAAGGCCTACAGCATTGGTGATTGGTACTTTTACCAACACCACACAGTAATTAGAATATATGGCTGTGAGTTGAGTCCTTATAGGTTGCCAAAATATGCCCCTATGAGACTCTTTGCCCTAGAGTACTTTAGGCAGTTTGGAAATGCAGACTTTGTCCATTTCCAAAGCAAAAATAAGAAAGTGCAACTGAAGGTGAGAAATCAGCTAGGCCCTTTTCTGTACAATAAAAGGGAGGAAGGATGGAAGGAAGCTGGCTTGATCCTAGAGACCCTCAGACTGCAAACCAGCTTCAAATGGGTGCCTTATGACCCCAACCACTTCATTTCCCTCAGGAGGATAAAATACAAATTGGGTGGCTACGCTCACGTTAAATTTCCTCATATTGAGTAGTATGCCAATACTTTAAGCTGGAAAGAGGGAACCCTAGAAGAGCCAATTGGTAGGGAGCAAATGCTACAAAGAGAGGCAAGGAATCTTGAAAAAGAGGATGACTTAGAAACTTGTGGACAGGTTTCTTCCTCCTGTCAAAAGCAAATTGGAGCAGCTGTCTCATCTTCCACAGCCCAGCAGCAAGCAGCTGGAGTTTCCCAACAGGAATCAAACAGAGATAAAGGTAAGAAAGTGGAGCAGGAACAACCACCTCCTAGGACAAAGCAGCAAACAAAACAACAAATAGAAAAGGAGGTTGAACAACAACAAGAACATCAAGAAGAGGGGCAGCCTATGCAGCAAGAGCAAATGGCTGAAGCCCCAAAACCCACTGAGCAACAGGTTCAAGAGAAAATGCCTCCTGGGCAAGAAAAGACAGTGGAGGCCTCAGTGCTTCAAACTCCACAAAAGGAGGAAAAAGGAAAGAAGAGGGACAGAGAACAGGAGACTCCCCTCACCACATCATCAAATCAAGGGGAGAAAAGGCAGAGATTAAATCCCCTCTCTGAGGAAATAATGCCTATGGGGCAATCGTTGGGAATGGGCCCACCAAGTATGGAGGCATCTGCCAGTTCCTTTCAGTAGGAACAAGAGAGAACCATTGGAGGAGAGGTCAGCTCCTCAAGCCATCAAAGGAGAACAGAGGCAGGCATCAAGCAACAGTTTATTGAGATCAAGAGGAGAAATGAGCCACTCAGGCTCCAAATCTACAACCAGTTGCTGAAGATGGCCCCTACCAATCAACAAAGGCTTATGTCAGCCTATGACATCACAGAAGGAAAAATGACCATGAGACATTTCATGCCCACCATGCTGCAACCACAGTCAGCTGAAGACTATATACGAACCAACCTTGAGGTTCTTGCAAAGGATATCCACCCTATGCACCAAATCGATCTTCACAAGCAAACGGGTGAGATGGTTTATGCAACATTGGCAGAAAAAACAATGTTGGCTAATAGGTTGGAAAACAACCTAAATAATATAGCTTCCCAACTTGAGTTGGAGAAGGCATCCTCCCTGGCCAAAGACAATAGGATCAAGTCTTTGGAAGATATAATTATAGAGCTTGGGCATGACCCCAAGGATCCAAAGGCCATACAATCACTACTGAAGATAAGAGATGCAAACCTTGTAGTCCTAAGAAAGAAGGTGAAGCTCCGAGCAACCATTCACCCCCAAACAGATGAGGTTGCTCAGTAGAGGCAAGACCAGGAGGTAGCTACATTGCTGGTAGCACTGCACAAACAACTAGTACAGACAGAAGGGAAGCTGGAGGACACAGAGGCTGCACTGCAGGCAGCCCTGCAGCAGAAAGAGGGAGGCCAGACTTCTCAGCCCCCTCCAGAGGTTATAAACCTTGAGGAGCCCCCAAAGACTACTCCTCCCACAGAACCAGCAGCACCATCAACATCAGCAGCAATACCATCAACATCAACAGCAGCACCAGCACCAACTACAAAGTAGGCTCCGAGCCTCGACATGCAGAAATTGATGAGTGAGATCTAGGACCTCGAAGCCCAGATGACAGAACTGAATGGAGCCAAGGAGAATTTGGCCAAGCTGAATGAGAAATATGACAAATCCAAGCAGAATTTGGCTGAGAAAGGGAGAGAAATAAAAGATCTCAAAGAAAGGATAAAGGAGCTGGAGAAAGAGCTCACCCTTGACAATGTGGTGGCTGAGATCAGGACAGTTTTGGGGACCCACATTGGCCAATCAATAACGGATCAGTGGAAATACACTGAAACTATTCATGAGCAAATGAAGCTCATAGGCAAAGCACAAAAGGAAGTCCATAAAGCAAGGGCATCTCTAGGCAGTATACCTGAGATAGCCAGCAGAATGATTAATGTGCTTAATAATCGAACAACTCCTCAGCTGGAAGCAATTGGGATCTCCAACAGGATAGAAACTATCCAGCTAATAAAGAGGGTTCTAACACTGAAAATCCTGGTGCAAACATTGGATAGAAGAAGCCAGGACATGCAAACAAAGGTCAACAAGTTCATGGACAAGTTTGCAGCATTAGAGGGCAGAGGTCTTCCAAGCTTGCTCAACAGTGCAGGGAAACTTCTATCACATGAGGTTTATGCAAAAAGGGTGACACATTTGCCACCAATCAGATCAGTCAAGGATCAAGCAGCTCACAGGTAATAGGGCCAGAATCTGGGCAAAGTTTCTATGACAGAGTAGAAAATTTGTTTTTTATTATGAATGAGATCAGCCATTTATTTGAAGTGCCTCTGAACTTCTACAAACACACAGAGGCAGATGAGACCTTGGATGCAATTTTGAGGCATCAATTGCCTACACAGGAATGGTGGACCTCAATGATACAATTATTATTATAAGTAGGGGGTTTCATGAAAGTTTTGTCATCGAAATATATAAGTCATCACATTCAGAAAGTATGAGGCATATACTATGACTGGAAAAAGTGGAATGAGCCAACTCAGCAGGAAGATTCAGCCACCAAAAGCAACAATGACAGCTATAGGTAACAGGGCCGAGAAAGCTACAACATGACAAAGTATAAAGACACATCATTCACATCATTCAGCATTAAAGCAGAAACGCTCAACCGAATTAGTCTCCTCCAGAGGTCAAGAAGAGGCCTGACAACATTAAAGACCATTTATCTTACATTTAGAGTAGCAATAACTTTCTTATCTGCTATTCTGTAAAGTGGGTGAGCATAATTAATCTATAAAATGACTCAGCATTTAGATATTTTGTAAAACCTTTTGTATATATTTCCCCTCGCACAAACTTTCAAGGGCTTGTTGGTTTTTATTGTTCTCTTATGAAGAAATGAGAACTCGGCTATAACTTTCAGAAGGATGTTATAAATAAAGCTTGGAGTTTACAGGAACTAAGTCTTACTGGTGCATACTGTGACTGGAACCATTGAATGCTACAGGATTCTAGTGCTATGGTTTAATATAATAAGTGTTTCTCTATCTTTGTTAAAGTTCTGTTATTTGTTTTAACTCATGACTGTCACATGTTGTTCTAAATCTAGGAAAGAAAGAAAAATAATAGCTCAAGATTTGTCCACGGAGACACCCTGATCTCAATCTATCTTCACTATAAATGTTTTTCTATAACTTCAGTTGTTTAATTGGAATTCTTAACTGCTCCAATAAGCCCTGAATATCTCACAGTCACTATTTAGTAATTCATTTATGCTACTAAGTAGAGATTGTTGTTCAAATTGGTATCACACTGTCTGTAACTCCATTTCCCATTGTTTCACTCACTAAACGGAAAATTATATTAACAATAGCCATCTAGCCTTGTAGCAAAACTTTCTCCATCACAGGCACCAGAACTATCTCACATTTCTGACTCCATATGCCCAATGGATTAGCATCTTCTACACATTACATGCCCTTCTTACAACAAAATTTCACCAACCAAATTTTCAAACAGGAAACTAAGACTTTTTACTAGCCTAAAATCTTCACAACGCATAGCTGAAACTTAGAGAGAGAGCCCTCTCTGATTATAGATAGGCTAGGATCTATAATCCAAAGGTTGGTTAGTGGTTACCCCGGCCGTATTCCCTTGGGAGTCATAGGGAACAACCTGGGTGTTAACATAAATGGCGACTCCACTGGGGAAAAACTCAGGATTTTCTAATTACTGTATATTTCCTAAAGCTACAGGTGAAGCCTGAATGTTGGCCAGGAAGCCTTCAAAACTGTTTCTGTTTTACATTAACAAGTTTACATAAAAGCTGCTTTAGTCTATCTTCATACTAGCTTTAAGACATACACAGCCATTCCAAAATCTTGTCTAGCCCTTGCAGATACAATAAAATCCTAAAAATACTTAAAAAACAATTCAGAAGCTGGCTCCCAAGAAGAATCAACGGTATACAAGGTCAAATCCTGAGCCTAACCCACCAATTGTTTTTGAAAATCCTAACACAATCCCTAAAAACATTAGGAAGCAGCAAAAACAGGAAAATCCTTCTGACTTGAGCCCTGAGACAGTCTATCTTAACCCCGTTCTCACTCCAGTCAAGGTTCTATTCCGGTCTACACCTGGTTCCCCTAGTTCACCATCTACATCTCAAAGCCCTCCTTTCACACCTTCATCCACTTCACATATTCCCTTGACCAGCACTGTAGTCTCTGCCATACCTATTACCCCTATTGTCCCAATAGTTCCTGTTGTCCTGTTTTTCCCTGTTAACCCCATAAACCCTGCAAATATGGCCAATAGGTATGCACCCCTACAGTTACCTGCTAATGCTGCAGCCCTGCCTCATGACTACCAATCCAAATTCTCATACTTTGACTCCATTGGCCCTTTCACAACCATTCAGCATGCCAGAAGGATGCAAGATCATTTTGAGAACTATGAAATTGATGATGACAGTGTAAGAATGAGAATTTTTGTTTAGAGCCTGACAGGGGATGTAAGAACCTAGTTTATATCACTCACTGCAAATACCATAACAACTCCTGATGAGCTTTACCATGACTTTACTAATATATGGGAAAAGAAGAAAGATCACTTGCACAAACTGGGTGAATATGATACAATCAAGCGAGGTCCTCAGGAGAGCGTTTTGGAGTATTGTGCAAGATTCAACAATGTATACAACGAAATACTGCAGAATTTGAGACCTCGCCCTGATTTAACATTGTATAAATTTCCTGATGGTTTTGACCCTGACATGGCATATTAGTTGAAGGAAAGAGCCCCTGAAACCCTTAAGGATGCACAAAAAGTTGCTGGCACAGTTGAAGCTAACCTAATTGCCAAAAGAAACAGGGCAAGATTGGAAAAGACAATCCCCTTTAAAGAAGAACCCTCAGCCTTTGATCAGAAACTGGATGCAATACTCACTGGCATGAAAAGATTGGGTGACAGAGTAGAATTTGTGGAGAGAAAGTCATCATGGGAAGCACCACAAAGTAACCCTATCAAGTAACCAAATTTTAGGAGAAATCAAAACCCAAACATTGGCAAGGCCAGTTCTGATCCAGAGATAAGACCTCCCTTCCAGGAAAACTATACTGAAGCATCCACTTCAAATGAGCAAGTAGATGACACCCACATTAACCTGATGGGCTTGAATGATGAGTAGGAAGTTTTTCTGAGTCATGAAGATCATAAGGAGGATGACATTAAACAGTTCCAAACCAAGTCAAGTGAGTCATTTGACTTTAAACAAGGTTATGACACAACCGTTTATGAAGTTCATAAGCAATACAAGCTAAGAAGCAGAACTATAAATATAACACACCCTGAAAAAGCAAAGGACAACCTGCAGCCCAAAAAAGCCATAGTCACAGAACCACATGACAAAACTGATTCAGTTACAAATGAAATAACCATTGAAGAAGTAACTAAACTATTTCCCTCAAAACAAAAGCCAATGGCTGCACCACCTTTGTAGCCTAATCCAAGTAATACTCCTCAAGAGATGAGTAAAAAGGATAAGTCTCATGATCAAGACAAGAATCAAGAGGAAAACTCAATAAACAAGGAAAAGATTGTCACCCACAATACCAAGATCCAAACTGAAAGACCTTTTGACTTAAAAGCTGAAATTGGCAAATTGAAGATAGCTATTCCTCTTTCAGAATTAGCCAAGCATGACATTTACAAACAACAAATCAAGAAGTCCCTTCAACTTACTCGTAATAAAGATAATGTCAATGTGTTAGACGATACCCCAGAATTGCTTTTCGGTTCAGAGGTTGATGGAAAGACAATAGTTACAGGGATCTTACCTTTCTATGTCAGTTTGCATGTTCATGATAAGATACTACATAATGCAATGTTTGATTCAGGTGCCTCTAACAACCTTATGCCTAAATCAGTGATGGAGAGGCTCAACCTAGACATTACAAGACCTTATAAGGACCTATTTTCATTTGACTCCAGTCAAGTTAAATGTTTAGGCATAATAAAAGATCTTTGTGTGTCACTTGTCCAGTACCCAAATAAAACAATTCTGATGGATGTGGTAGTTGTTGATATCCCACCCAAATATGGAATGTTGTTATCAAGATCATGGGGGGCTAAACTCCAAGGTTCCCTACAATTAGACATGT
>APFE031380905.1:0-19972 GCA_000404065.3 Pinus taeda
GGGGTTGTTTAATAAACAGAATATAAAGATTTTATATATTAATAACTGACAGGAGAAATAAATAGAAAGAGCGACAAAGACACAAAAGAAGGAGACGGATAGGAAAAGGACTACAGGAAAAACACAAAACAATAGGGATAAACCCTAGAATGAAGGAAAAAAAAGAAGGAAAAAACAGGGCTCCAGGGGGAACAACGACAGCTCGAAAAGGATAAAAAGGGGGGGGGGAGAGGAAAAGAAAGACTAGGAGGAAAGGGCAGGGATCCAACAGCTACTGATCTTCCAACCGTCATCTCTATTGAGATTGTTAGGCCTTCTTTCAATCTCAATTGCCTCCCTGAATTTACGATGATGGAAATGAGCAACTTTAGCAATAACCTCGGCCTCCTCAATACAAACCTAATGCTTGGTCTTTTCTGCATGCTCTGCTAGTGCTGAAGACTTGTTTCTCCCATGTCTTAGGTCAGCCTCATGCTCGTTGATCCTCTGATGGATGGAGCGCCCTGTTTCCCCAATATAGGGGGTCCCACAAGAACAGGGGATCAAGTAGACACCCTTCATGTCCTTAGGGTCGACGGGATCTTTCACCGATCATAGGGATTTACGAATGGTGTTGAGGGGCCTAAAAGTTGAAGGAATATCATACCTCTTAAGAATCCGAGCAATCTTGTCCGGGTTCCTTGGATATAGGGCAGATGGACACCTCGTTGGTGCTCCCTCGGTTCTTTTTTAATTAACACATTTTTAGAGGCTTTAAGGAAAGCCTTCTGACCAAGGCGCCTACTATAGCCATTCTCCACAAAGACATTAAGGAGATGGGATTTTTCCTTATCAAAACTCTCCTTGTCAGAAATCCTAAGGGCACGAGTAGCGAGGGTGTTAAGAACACCCATCTTCTAAGCAGGGAAATGATGGGAACTGGCATGAAGATACTACTCAGTATGCATTTTCTTCTGGAATACCGAGTGGGAGAGAGAGCCGTCCTTATTCTTAGATATAAGAATATCCAGGAAAGGGAGGCAACCATTGACTTCTTTTTCCATGGTGAACTTGATGGCAGAGGACTGACAGTTGAGGTGATTGAAGAAGAGATCCAATTCCTCCTGGCCATGGGACCAGATGATATTAGTGTCATCTACATACCTTTTCCACAACTTGGGATGGAAACGAGCTGAGGCTAAAGCCTTGGCTTCGAAATCTTCCATAAAGAGATTCGCAACAATAGGGGAAAGGGGGGAGCCCATGGCCACACCGCAGGTCTGTTCAAAGAACTCGCCCTCGAAATATATATTAATAATTTGAATAAATAAATGAATTTTTTAAATAAACTAACCATTAATTTATTTTATTTATTTTTACCTAATTTAACTTAGTTCCATAAATAAAATAATAAATAATAATAATAATAATAATTTAATAAACAAATAAATTGACTTTTTAAGCTAAACATTAAGAGTATGGTATTTATTTATATAATTTTTTAATCTTAACTTTTTTCTTAACAACCTAATATTGTTATTTTCATTAATATATATATAATAAATATTAAATAAATAAAGAATATTTTTAAAACTAAGATTAATTTATTTATTTTTACCTTACTAACTTGTTCCATAATAAATATTAAATATATAAAATAATATTAATTTAATAAATGAAAATTTGACCTGGGTCCTAAAGTCAAAAATTAGCCGTTAATCTTTTTTAGCTGTTGGAGTCTCTGCTCAGACTATTTAACATGCTAGACTGGATCTGTTTCTTCAATTTGTCCTGATGATGAACCGCACTAGTTGGTTCGAAACACGTCGACAATGATTTTCTGAATGTGATTTACGCCGAAATTTCTTCTTACAAGCCATTAATAATTTTATTAGTCAAACTGAACTCACATCCCGCACACAATGTCACATGATAAAGGCAGCATTTGATAACGAATTAGAAGAATATCCTCTTAAAGATGCACATGATCAAACAATACCTGTTACCTCTGTTGCAAATAGTAAAATTGTGGAAATTGAACTGGGAAAAACCTTAAACATTAATGCCAACCTCACCTCTGAACAAGAAACGAAGCTCATCCATTTGTTGAGGAAATATAAAGAAGCATTTGCATGGGACTACCCTGATATGAAAGGAATTGACCCCCAATTATGTACACACCACATTTACATAGAAAAAGATGCGAGACATGTTCGCCAGCCTCGGAGGAGACTTAATCCTCATCTAAAAGATGTGGTAAAAGCTGAACTTCAAAAACTTTTAGATGTCAATTTCATCTATCCTATCTCCGATAGTAAATGGGTCTCTCCGCTTGTAGCGCTACCAAAAAAGAATGGGAAATGGAGAATTTGTGTGGACTACAGAGAGCTAAATAAAACAACACAAAAAGACCACTTCCCTCTCCCATTCATCGACCAAGTATTAGACACTTTGGCAGGAAAGAAATTATTTTCTTTCCTAGATTGCTTCAGTGGATACAATCAGATCCAGATTGCCCCTGAAGACCAAGACAAAACTAATTTTACTTGTCCTTGGGGAACATTTGCCTACAGAGTTCTACCTTTTGGCTTATGCAATGCTCCTGCCACATTCCAAAGGGCTATCCTCAGCATTTTTGCAGACTCAATAAATGAAGGACTTGAAGTATACATGGATGACTTTACACCATATGGAGACGATTTTGATCCAGCATTGGATACACTGGAAAAAGTCCTACAACACTGCATTGCTACCAAGATTTGTTTAAGCCATGAAAATTGTTATATGATGATGACTGAAGGACTTATTCTAGGACACTATATTTCAGCAGCTGGCATTCAGGTAGACCCATCCAAAATCCAAATAATTTTGCTTATTCCTACTCCTACTACTCAAACGGAGGTCCACAATTTTCTTGGATTTGTTGGTTATTATAGGAGGTTTATAGAACATTATTCGCATATTGTCGCACCTTTGTATGCACTAACTGGTAACATTGATTTTATTTGGACAAAAAAATGTGAACGTGCTTTCTAGGATCTGAAGAAGCTTGTGTCCACAGCCCCAGTGCTTCGAGGACCAAATTGGGATTTTCCATTTCAGATATCATCTGATGCCTCAGATACAGCCATTGGAGCAGTCCTTGGGCAGGAAGAGGATAAAAAACCATATACAATTTATTATATCAGCAAAAATTTATCCCCTGCTGAATTAAATTACATTGTTACTGAAAAAAGAATTTCTAGCTATAATACATGCTATCAATAATTTTAGACATTACATTACTGGATATCATGTTATCTTGTATACAGATCATTCTGCCATAAAATATTTAGCAAACAAGCCTATCACAAATGGAAGAATAACTAGATGGCTGATTTTATTGCAGGAATTTGATATTACAATCAAGGATCGACCTGGAAAAGAAAATCATGTGGTCGATTTTCTCTCAAGAACGCCAAAGCCAATCGATGCAGCAGCAGTTGAAGATCAATTTCCAGATGAGCATCTGTTTTTTGTGGTTGTTCAAACACCCTGGTATGCTGATGTTGCCAATTACCTAGCAATAGGTAAATTACCAAAGCATCTAACCCCTAATGAGCGGAAACAGATTGTTCAGCAGAGTGCTCGATTCTCTTGGGTTGGAGGTTACCTGTTCCACACAGGGGCAGATATGCATATCAGAAGATGCGTTTGAGAAGATGAAATCTTTGACATCTTAAAAGCCTGCCATGACGGACCATGTGGCGGACATTTCGCTGATCGTAGAACTGGACATAAGGTGCTGCAAAAAGGGTATTATTGGCCCACGATTTTCAAAGATGCAAAGAATTTGTCCAAGCCTGTGACAATTGCCAGAGAGAAGGATGCCCTGTTCAGTCCGATGAGATGCCCCTGAAACCACAACTAGTCATTGAACCATTCGAGCGATGGGCCCTTGATTTCGTTGGACCAATTAACCCATCATCAAACCAAAAAACATATATTTTGGTGGCAACAGAATATGTCACTAAATGGGTTGAAGCAGAGGCATTGCCAAGAGATACAGAGGATTATGTCATACAGTTCCTGTTCCATCTGTTTGGGCATTATGGCCTTCCAAGAGAGATAATTACAGACGGTGGACCACAGTTTGCTGGGAACAAAATAACTGCAACACTCAAAAACTATCATGTCTAGCATAAAATCACTACTCCATACCACCCACAGGAAAATGGTCAAGTAGAAAGCAGCAATGAAATAATAGAATCAATCCTAACGAAAACCATTGCGTCACATAGACGTGATTGGGCTGCCAGACTACCCGAAGCACTGTAGGCTTATAGAACAACATGGAGAAGTATCGTCGGTTACTCACCTTATTAATTAGTGTTTGGAAAACAACCCATTTTCCCCATAGAATTCGAAATCCAAACATTGCGAACAGCACAGGAAGTTGGCTTAGATCTAACCGAGGCACAGATTAATCGATTACAGTAGATCAATGAGCTAGACGAAATTAGTCTCTCTGCACTTCAAAACACTGCATTGATCCAACAGCAGTGAGCTAAACGGCATGATGCTCTCATTAAAAATAAAGTCTTCCATGAAGGAGACTGGGCACTTTTGTACGATTCCAGGTTTCAGGACTTCCCTGGGAAACTCTAGACTCGTTGGTTGGGACCATACGAAATCCAGAAGGTACATGACAATGGAACTCTTACTCTAATCACTATTGACGGTTCTGGATATGCCTTCAAGGCAAATGGCCACCGAGTTCGTCTTTATTGCAAACCACTCACTCAGGAGTCCTTCTGCCAGCAGCTACGCCAAGACTCTGATATGGAAATTTTGGGGGAGGGAGAGAAGTCTTCCTCACCTGTGATTTATTAATTAATTTATTTCTTCTCACAGTTTGTACATAATTTATTTTCTTTTGTTGAATCATGTTTTTACATATTTTTTTTTTCAACCCTTTGTCGTTACTTTTCGAAGCAGCAGAAATGTTATTATTTTTGTTGTTCCTTTTCTCAAATGGACAACATTTTCCTTCTGTTGATCCTTTTTCAAAAGAACAGCACCCTTTGGATCAGCCGTCATTTTGTTTTAATTTTGTTCTTTTTCTTTGTTTTTTATTTATGCTATTCCTTTTCCAAAGGAACAGCACTTTTGCTTTCTGCTGTTCTTTTTCCAAAGGAACAACACTTTTTCTTTCTGTTGTTCCTTTTCCAAAGGAACAACACTTTTGCTTTTTGTTGTTCCTTTTCCAAAGGAACGGCACTTGGGAATTCTGTTGTTCATTTTCCAAAGGAACGGCATTTATGTGTTTTGTTGTTCCTTTTTCCAAAGGAACAGCATTTTCGATATTTGTTGTTCATTTTCCAAAGGAACGGCATTTGTGTGTTTTGTTGTTCCTTTTTCCAAAGGAACAGCATTTTCGATATTTATTGTTCATTTTCCAAAGGAACGGCATTTGTGTGTTTTGTTGTTCCTTTTCCAAAGGAACAACATTTTCGATTTTTGCTGTTCCTTTTCCAAAGGAATGGCATTTGTGTGTTTTGTTGTTCCTTTTCCAAAGGAACGGCATTTTCGATATTTTGTGTTCCTTTTCCAAAGGAATGGCATTTGTGTGTTTTGCTGTTCCTTTTCCAAAGAAACAACATTTTCGATTTTTGTTGTTCCTTTTCCAAAGGAACGACATTTGTGTGTTTTGCTGTTCATTTTCCAAAGGAACAACATTTTCGATTTTTGTTGTTCTTTTTCCAAAGGAACAGCATTTGTGTGTTTTGCTGTTCCTTTTCCAAAGGAACAGCATTTTCGATTTTTGTTGTTCCTTTTCCAAAGGAACGGCATTTCTGTGTTTTGTTATTCCTTTTCCAAAGGAACAACATTTTCGATTTTTGCTGATCCTTTTCCAAAGGAACGGCATTTGTGTGTTTTTTTGTTCCTTTTCCAAAGGAACAATATTTTCGATTTTTGTTATTCTTTTTCCAAAGGAATGGCATTTCTGTGTTTTGTTGTTCCTTTTCCAAAGGAACAGCACTTTCGATTTTTGTTGTTCATTTTCCAAAGGAACGACATTTCTGTGTTTTGCTGTTCCTTTTCCAAATGAACAACATTTTCGATTTTTGATGTTCCTTTTTCAAAGGAACGGAATTTCTGTGTTCTGTTGTTCCTTTTTCCAAAAGGAACACCATTTGCATTCTTTTACTCTCCCTTTCTGACACAGCTTGTTCCCCTTGCTGTTCTAAATTAAGGATGCTTACTGTTTCTGTTCTTTCAAATCTTTTGGAATACAGCTATGCACATATGCAATGGATACCAAATCACAACATACTGAAATTAGTGAATCATAAAATCACTATTCTTATAAGAAATTGCTCTGAATTGGTAAGAGGACAGAAGGAAGGACACGCTTACTCATTATCTCTTGTTGTCATTGTTATACTAACTCTACTCTGATTGGTTATCTTTATCATGTTGGTCCCTTTTAATCCTCTTTGATTATTATTCAAGAATAAGAGCAAAGGGTTTATATCTTCCTATTGAGATATTAAGACTTCTTCCACCATTCCTACTCTTAAGGAGTGTTGAACCACCCTTTGTGTATAAATGGGAAAGTACTTTATGAAAAAAGAAAGAAAAAAGAGAAAACAATGATGTCTTAATGACTTATAAGTTGTCAAATGCAGGATAGGGGGTCTCATCAAGAGCCAGCCTACCATGATCATGAGGACAAAAGCAAAGTGGCATTCCCACTATGGCCACCACACCAGGTTTATGGTCCAAAAGGTATATTAAATAAAGAACCCTTGGAATAGGAGGTCTCATCACGAGCCGGCCTGCCCACCTTTCGCTCCTTCCTCATGAATGGCATTATGGCTAACTGGTCACCAAGCCAGCATAATGGCCTACATTTTGACAACACACAACATTCCCCAAGCATACACAAAGGATCATGGTTCCATGGGTGAAATAAACAACTCTGCCAAGGTTATGGACACCTGTCGGCACCAGAGCACTGTTAATGGTATTGAAGTCACATTATTTACACCAATAGGTAGTTATTAGCACCCTTCTGTTTCTTATACCTTAGTAATCAATCACATAAGGAGAATATATATTATTTTCTGAACCATACAATGCATGTAAATCTATTATCACCAATCATGACAGAACAATTGGCAATGACCGCATGAGACTCCGTATCCACGGCAGATGTCCTATCCCCCCAACCTCGCATCATATCACAACAGTTTCTTACATATTAAGTGATCCAACTCTACGCCTTGATTTCGGTAATTTTATACTTTTGTAAACATGGCATATCACCATACGATGTTCCTTTATGACTCTGCTTCAGAACAGAACGGCACGCTGCTCCTTTATTTGACAGTCGGGATGGCCTATCACATTTCGGGGGGGAGGTTAACCTCATCATTCCCTGGATTACGTGTCAGATCACTATTCAGGAAGTTGTGTACTTGGGAATAGCACGGCTCAACGGTATACTATTTTTTTTTATTTTTTTGCATGACTTGCTGTTCATAAGCCATTTCCATTGTATACTCTGCAGCATTATATTTTGAGCGAGTCTTGCGTCTGTCAGCCTCTCTGTGTTTCAACAGCGTGAACATCTATCGTTCCATTGTCAAAAATCTGAGATTTTATAGCGAAACCATAAAAATGGGAGGAAGATCGATTCGGAGAGAACCGCAGGTGTTAACAGTCTTTGATGCTGCATGGGAAATCCTGGCAAGAGCAGGGTGGGTAACTTATCTCAATCGCTTACAGGAATCCAACGAGACTGTAGAAATTGAATTCTTGCAGAACTTGCAAGAGGATCACTCCACAGTGAGGGGGAGACACATAGCAGTCACCGATGACATAATCACAGAAGTCTCGGGACTGCCAACCGCTGGACCTGTATGGACGTTAAAGAAGGAGAGATTGTAGAAGATCATAGAAACCTTCCAGGAGGAAGGCCAGAGCCTGACAATTAGAGGAAAGGGGGTTCTGCCAGTAGCATTAGGAGAGCCGTGGGCAGAATTGGCAAAGACCATTCAAAGCTACATCACCTGTGAAGGTAGAAAAGACGTGGTAAGACCAAGACATCTTAAACTCTTAGCTATATTAAAGCAAAAATGCTCTGTAAATTTACCTGCATTTTTGAATTCATTACTTCATGACGTCGCACGGAGCATAAAAAAGGCACAGCATGTAGAATCAGTTGTTAGTCATCATGGGTTGATTCGGTTAATAGTCAGCCATAGCCTTACCCAGCAACAGAGCAGCTGGGAAGAGCTAATTGCCATGATAGATGGAGGGTTAACCACACCATCCCCAAAACGTAAACATGCCACTAGTACACCTGAGCGTCCAGAAAAACGAAGGAAATCGGTCCAACTAGCACGGCTAAAAAGGAGGCTGGAAAATTCCCAAGGAGATACCAGCCGCCCTGTAGAGATAGACGATACAGGGGATGAGAAACCCCCATGATTAGAAGGGAAAGACAATGAGAAAGGAATGCAGGAAAAAGAGGAAGGAGAAATGGAAGAAGAAACTGAGCAATCTTAGCAGAGGAGGAAACGGAACAGCAGGAAGGTAGCCCATTGCAGGATCCATTGAGAGAAGATGAATTGGCCAAAGTTTTGGCCAATATGGGCGAATATGGCCAACCTTCCAGTCCATCCGATCTCCATGCCGAAGAGGAACCAAAAGAACACTCTGCTCAGGAGGGAAATGCACCTGAAGAATTACATGCAGAGGAGGTAGAAGAGGAGAATCAGCCTATTCATGATGAAAATATGACAGGAGATGCAGAACAGGAACAATCCATTCCTAGCCAGACGACACCACAAGAAATTCTAGAAGAAAGGGGGGCAGAAAAGGAAGTCACCCAAGAAATAACAGAACCGGTTAGGGTTCTTACCCCGGAGCAACCAGAGCAGAGCAACAAAGAAAAACCCCAGAGAGAAAATCAGGGAATTAATCATAGTCCAGGCCGCAGTGAACAGTCTCATGTTCCTTCTAAGGAAATTGAGGAAATTAAGAAATTACGAAAAGAACAGCAGAGACAACTGAATGTAATAGTTCAGCTCCGACATCAGATCAAGATTTTGAAAGCAAGGAAAAGGGTAAAAAGGACTTCGGGAAGGAAAAATGCAACCACTCCAGCAAAACCCCTCAAGGCAAAGGATCGAAGGGCCAGAGTCCATCTTGTTGTTCAAAACCCTGTTGAAAAGCAGGCTGTTGTTCCAAATGTTGTTGAGAAATAGACTTCTGTTCAAATTAAAAAGGAACAGCATTTGACTGATACCCACGTTAAGATAGAAACGGATGATATATTGACCTGCGATAAGGAAATTCAGACAGAGGCACCACCCTTGGGAGTGATAAGGGCCATGAACGCAAGACAACGCAATAGGAAAATTCACGTAAAACTCCCAGTCTCCACTGCCGCATGGGAAAGATATTCGAGAACGGTAACCCTACGAGAGGGTTTGACGCAAGCTCAGCAAGCAGCAAAAAAGCTTATAGAGCAAACGGTCCCTCGAGAAAGGTATGAAGAGCTACAGCAGCAGCTTAGGAACGTCAATCTATCCGAAAGCCGGGCCTTTGAAGGGTGGCGAAGGGAAGAAGGAAAAGTCGTGAAGGTAACTCGTAGGTTAGATATAGTTATCAAGCAGATGGATACCTTATGTTATTTATACAATGACGTCCTAGCATGTAGAGCCCCTGCTAAGAATTATGCCTTGCTTTTAATGGAACGATATTTGCAATTGAAAATAAAGGCTGTCAAAGCAGGTGCTCCCATACAAATTAATACCATCAATGATTTTATAAACCGCTGTAAGCACTTCAGGGTAAAAGTTCATAGACTATTGTGTGAGTTTTATTTGCATAACCTTGTATTAGACCAAGAGACCGAGCTGAACCCTGGCCCTTTTGTTGGGGATATTCAATTGCAGGCATTTATTTCATTTGGGGTTAATCAAATTAAATGGCTTAAAGCCTATAATGCTTTCCAAAGGGCAAGAAAACGGATTAGATTTGTGGGTAAGAGTTGAGCCTAGGAATCCAGTGCAGTTGTGGAGAGAACATAGAAACCTCATGAAGACTCCAGGTGTAATTGAAGCATTAGGACCCATTCATAAGGCAATGAATCGGCAAGGAATAGAATACTTTTTCTCTATCAAAGACCTTTCCATTGATGCGGCTAAATTTCGATATCAGATCTCTAATCCGAATATCCAGCTCAGGGAACCATTTAACTATGAAAGTTTTAAGTTAGTCGCCAACCGCTTGCACCTCTATGGTGAAGTCATTTTGAGGGCAGGGCCATCCTGGTTAGGATATAGGTTCTGGAGTCCAATTATTTGGCACCCTGCACCCGGATACCAAGCCCTGTATGAGATGCCTGAGGGTCAGACAGGCCATTTCTTTGAACACCTAGTTATGCATCATGGTTGTAGACCTCCACATGAGATTCCATATCTAGCCTACTCTCTCACTGCCTTACATGTCAACTACAATGTTTTCATGAGGGCATGAAAAAGGGTAAGTAGGGGGGTGTGTGGAGTACTAAAGAAGGTATGTTTTTGGTAATTATTTCAGCATCTTTTCATTAGAACTTACAAACCTTTTGCATCATGAACTAGGAAAATGATAAGGAATTGTAATAAAACCTGTGAGATTAATGTGCAAGACGAAAACACTGACAATTGTCATTTCCTTATGTAGGAAGAAGGAAAAACGAGAAACTGTTGTTCCAAAGGAAAGGACAAGGACGGGTTAACCGTTGTCCCTTTGATGGGGAACCGTATGCAAATAAGGAAAAACAAATCAAAGTGAATCAGCCCCAGAAAGGAAGTGGAGATATCGGCTCGGCGCAAGAAAGAAAGAGATAACTGAGGACTAACGGTTCGGCGAATCCCTCAGGATCCTTGATCCTGAGGGATCGTTGCTTTAACTATTTTTGCACCTAGACATCTCCGCCTTCACCATTATAAAAGGGGCAGCACCGTTAGCTCGAGGGGGGTTCGAGTCTGTTATGTTTTATGTAATTTCTCTTAAGATTGAAACTTTGATCATCGAGTCTCGTTGAGAATTGATTTATTGTAATTCCACTTTATGCATTAATACAAACTTGCTTGCTATTTCATCTCTGAGTCTGGAATAACTTCAAGCGGTGTACCCTTGGAGGCTAAGGGCCCAGCCCTGGAGGACACTTGCTCCTATACTATTACGTTTGGTTTATGCGTGGTTTTCTTAACCGACGTTATTTGGTAATCTGATGTGTTTTGTAGTTTACATCACATGCTCTATTATGTTTAATTTATTAAGGTTTCTAAAGAAAGAACTATTGTATTGACTCTACAACGTATCACTGTTCTTTTAAGTGTTGATATAATACTGTCGGTCTTTACAGAATACTGTTGCCGCTTAATTACAGAGCCTCTGTGTTGTGCACTTATTCATTGACATTACGGAATTCATCTTAGGAATTATGTTCTTTGCGATTGTTGATCTATAAACAATGTTGTTCTATTTTGAGATGCAGTCGTACTCTTTCTAACTGAGATTGATAACTGGATCAGATTACTATTAAGGTGTGCCGTGTGTATATATGATTTTCAAGCGTTGTTCTATAATTCATCATTAATCAATGTTGTTCCATTTTGGTGTGTTGTTCAATCCGTCCTTAAGAGTGAAGGATTTCCATTTGATTCCTGTAGGTCACAATTAGTGCATTTGATCTTATAGACTAAGGTGTTACTACTTGCTAGACTTAGTTGTTGTTACAGTTTCTTGTTTGTTGTTCAATTTCAGGTTTGTTGTTCTATTTCTTAATTGTTGTTCCATTTCTTATATGTCGTTTCATTTCCTGCCATTTGTTATTTTGGTGTGAAGAACAATCTCAGGCTGTAGTGAGCATTGACATCTACTGTCTGGCTCCCAGATCCACGATCTATTCTCTGATTTCCTCTAGTTCCATCAGTTTACAAAGGGATGAGTTACTGCTACTGAACCCTTAACTGATAAATTGCTTAGTTTTCTTAATGTGAGGTTTAATCTTTTGAAGTAGTTAGTTGTAAACAAGCATCTGTTTACTCTTGTATTTTTGAGCACTATACTACTAGCATTACTCTGGAAAATGATAGCCTCAGACTGAGACACTATTTGAAATAACAAAACGTTCCTGGATCGACATATTAACGTGAGGTAATTAGAGGTGAAAGAGACCCTTTTTATAGCTTGAAACATACAATTGGTCATCAAATAAACATCACTACAGGACTGGGCCACACAGTGAACATCCAATGCTCATACAACACGCAATGGTGTTTCCTAGTGCACACTGTTGCGAAATCCAAGGAGTTGGCAGTTAATTAATTTCCCTTATTATGACATTAACTTGTGATTTTTTCATTATTAGTACTAGATCTCTTAACTATATTTTTTTATCATCAAGATTAATGCCAAGCAACAAATAGAAGAGAACACAAGATATAGGCATGTTGTAAGGGAAAAAACCCCCTCAAGGGGAAAACCCAGTCACAAATTCATCCTTCAGTAGATTCAAGATGAGACGACCAAGACCTTTACATCTTAGACTCGTGACTACCTCCATCCATCAAGTCAACCTCATCTCCATGTTTGCACTGAATCCTTATCATTGTGTTTGTATCAAGACTTCATCATTGAACTTCTTCCTTACACAAGCCTCAAATTTCTTTTAACTTATTTGAGATGACATCATCGAGTTTTTCTTCACTGTGACAATGTTGAATCTTCTTACTGTGATATATCACTGAATCTCCTCATTGTGATATATACGAGTTTTGTGGTCATTGTAATACAAGTTCATCTCTTCATTGTAATATGCACACCTATAATACCTTCTTACTACAATAGCATTGAACCTCCTTATTGCAATAACACCAAAAAAATTCCTTTCTGAGATGGCACCCAAATATATTCACTGTGATAGTCCCAAAAATATGATAGCACCGAAGTTGGTTTTCTGTTATAACAACAAAGTTTATCTGGCAACCAATTTGAGCTCCTTTCACTATAATAAAATCAAAATAATATGAGCTCTGAAATTATTATCCAAACTTTTTTTTGGTGAGATAAATGCAAATACCTTATGCCTGTATATATATATTTTTTGTCCAATATAAATAAGTTGACATGATTTTTCGAATAATTGTGTCTTCATATAGGCCCACATGAGTTCACCTTATGGAAGTCGACTTGAAGACGATTCTTTCAATAGTAACGAGACTTTGATGGATGGAGGAGTCTTCACAAATTTGACTTTGACAAATAACCTAAAGCCTACAATGGAGGCTTGACCTAAGACAAATGACCCAAGCATGAAACCCATGATTTAATAAGTCAATTTCAATAATAATAAAATTATTTTTTCTTTTCTTTTGACAAATATATTCCATTTTGAATTCAAGTACAATTATGAAGATTGAACCTAGTTACATTTTCCAACACTCCCTCTTAACTAGGGAAGTATTCATCATATACAAGCACAAGTAAGATCTCAAAACACAAAAGAAAATTCATTCAAGGTGGGAGACATAGTATGGTTACAGTTGAACAAGGAGAGATTGCAGGGTCTTGGTAAGAAAATCAATGCTATGTGATATGGTCTAGTTAAGATATCGAGAAAGGTGGGAGATCGTACATACAGAATTAGTCTACCTTCATACATGAACATTTACTTAGTGGTCATTGTAGATAATTTGAAACTCTACGATCCTTCCATGTTGGATCAAGTTATATCTTATGTAGAATATTTGGCACTAGATGTTCAGGCATAGTTAGTAAAGTATACAATTTTGCATGAGAGGTCCAGGACTACAAGACAGTAGAAAAATGACCTTTTTTGGATTGGGTTGAAAGTGTAGCTTCCAGCAAAGGCTAAATGTTACACCTAGGAGAAGGTCGAAGAAAAATTTCCTCACCTAATTTCAACAAAGGATTTTGGGGACAAAAAGGCTCCCAAAATGGAGAGGTATGATTCAGATTGTATGATTAATTAAATTTCATCCATATTGATGCTTTATGAGTGGAAAAAGTGGAGAAATTAGCTCACGGGACCATTTTACCAATGGCTCCTAGTTTCACAAATTGGGGCCTGAAACCTTCTAGAAGCGATTTGAGGCATTAAACAATGTTTTTTGGGATAAAACTTCTTTGCTTGAGTTCAACACCACGCAATGCTATTTTACACTCAAATACCTTTCCAACTACACACAAATTCCTCAAACAAATTAGATGTTGACTTTCCTGTTTTGTCCACTATGATTTGATAAGATGTCATGTTAGCCCATTTTATTCATGGAAAATGGCTTGACCATTTGAACATGATGAAGAAGACTCTAGAAGAGTAAATATTGTAAATCTATGTAAGAGTTTAAGGTGTCAGTCTCAACCACTAGTAGGCTATTGACCTATGTTATAACCATACCATTAGGAAGAAAAGTAGTTCCTTTCTATTAGAGTGCATTTTGTTCCATACACGAGTAGAGTAGAAAAGAGTGGATAAATAGAGAGAAAATAGAAATGGTTTGTGTATTTTAGTAGCCCACAGACCACAAGTCTCACTTCTTTGTACCTACATCCATTTCCATTCAAAGAAAGAGACAGTAGAGTAACCTCACCTTCCAATTGGGTTTTCTCTAATAATGGTTTCCCAGATCTTATCTTGTGTTCATTGTGGTTTATGAGTTGTATTGTGTTGTTCTCTTTTCCATTTTTTATCTATTGCATGCATAATCATCACATAGTAATTAACGAATCCATAAATATATGGAGAAATTAACCCTCATAGTGTAGATTTCGTATTTTCAAATATATTTTAGTAAGCCTATTTTGACAAATTGTCTAGTGAAACATCCATAGTAGTTTATGGATCAATAGACCCACGTGATATTATTGGTCGGGTCTCATTTATGAGAGATACTTAAACATTGTAGTCTTACTACTTCTTAGAGTGTATTATAATATTTGATTTTATTGTGGTTAATAAGTAGTTAGTCCATTCATCTTTTTGGACATAACAAAGAGATTTTGAATCTTAGGTTGGAGGACAAGTGGAATTTTCTTTTGCTTAGGATCAAGCAATAACATCAAATAACCAAGCATAGGTATACAATCTTCTATAAGGTATATTCCAAGCCAAGTCATTAAATATTCATAAATTAATTATTGGTGTGGACTCCAAAATAATCATCTCCCATGTCATCAAAAAAAATAGCTAAAGGGAGGTAAAATTAAGGCAATTCTTCAAGGAATCAAGCTTCATCTTAATCAGGTAAGGGACTACTCGATTTTCCATGTTCTCATACAAAACAATCAACAAGCAAATCTAATTGCCAACAAAGGAACTAAGAGGGATGTTGGATCCTTGATTATCAATGAGCAATAGGTTTATTTTCCAAATTTTTAATATCTTTATGATGGGTATAAAGCTAAGTAGATTGAGGCACCAAGTTTCCTTGTCTTTTTTTATGGGACATGCATTACTCACAATTGGAAATTCAAAATCCTAGTACAATCATGGAAAGGAAGCCATGATTGTGATGGAAATAATAAGTATTATAAATTTTCATGGTGGTGACAACTCCCAGATGGCATCCTCTATCTATGGGTAAATTTTAAGCAAAAGAAGGGGTGGTAGGAGGGGGAGGGGTTATCTACAACCCCGATGGAAACCTAGAAATAAAGTACTCCTAGGGGATTGGAAGAAGAACCAATAACTAGGTTGAGATGTATGGCATTTTACTTGGACTAAAGTGGCCAAAGAATGGAAATTTCTAATATTGCAATTATGGGGGACTCTCTCATCATAATTCAACACTTATACAAAGGTTCATTTATGAAATAAAACAACCTCAAACTCCTATTTCAAAGAATTATTGGTGTTTTGAATCATTTCCAATGTAAATCATTTTTTCATATCCTCATATCATAATATGTGGAAGCTAATAAACAAACTAATCTAGCTTGCCTCATATGAGTGGGCCAGACTGAAATAAATGGTTCTACAGGATGGATAAATATTCCATGATTCTTCCCCCTCCCCATTTTGTCTTAATGAATCTACAAAGAGCCCATTTGATTAACCCCCCCCCCCCCCCTGAAAGTCTCGATTGTAACACCATAATGAAAGGCTAAAAAATGGTGATGCATTAAGTGTGGTATCATGGCTTTCAGAACGAAGCAAGAGCCTGCATGGGAATCATTCCTAATACCCTTACATGTTCTGAGGCCTGAGTCTGATTGGTACAACCAAACTTGAATTATCCACTCACCCAGAACATTAATGGATTCATGGTAGGATTTTATGAAGTTTAATGGTGATAATATTTGTGTAGTGTGTGGGATATCCTATCTTAGAATGAAATTCATTGATTATTACAACCCTCTCTGCTATAATTTGATTGTGTCCTGGGAGCTAAGGTTAATTCTCTGGCAAAGGAGTCCAAAGCCTATTCATCTGAGTTGACTTGGCTTACCAAAAGATATTGATGATCACCAACACTCCTTATAAGATAATTTTTGGGTCTCTCACTTAATTGATAGAGGGTAGAATTTACATTGGGTGTATAATAGCGAATTAGGCAGTACAACAATCTATCAGGCTCTTAAAGTTTCACTATTTGTGCCAAATGTTTTGGTTCACCCTTGTTTAGTTCAAAGAAGCCCATTTAGAGGCCTTTCTTAGGCTTGGGAGTGCATGTATGTGCACAACAATTTTATTTCACATTTAATTGGAAGAGGGGAGAGCTTGATCTAGGCGTAAAACTGTGAAATTAGTAGAAAAATAATTTCAGGAGATCGCCATGTATTTCATCCTTATTTGGCTCATGCCAGCCTAATTTATGGATTTTCTCGTGATCAGAGGTTCTTTGCTATGCTTTCTCTTCTACTTGTCTTAGGCCCTTTTGATCTCATGTACCTATCTCCTATGTGTAAGGATTCCTCTTTTAATTTATCTCTCTATGGTGATTGGCTCTTCTTCAATGGCCTATGTATCCGTAGACCTTTGAATATTTGTATCTGCTATGTTCCTCCTAGGTTGGAGTGGTTATTTTTTCCTTGCCTCTATGGTGTTGATGTCTAACTCTGGTTTTTCATGGACTTGTTGGCTTCACCCGATAGGCTTTTGACTAGACCCTGGAACCCCTTGAGCCCTGTACTCTCTGACACCTCTATTTGTTTCTCTTATAATCTAGCCATGTTATCTAGGAATGGGAATTTACAAGTCCCATTGGGTATCAATGATTGTATATGATGCTCCTCATTATTGAAATTTTACAACTGGAGCATTTGGATATCAACTGAAAAATTCATCGATAAATGACAACCTCCATCTCCCTTATGGAGGATATCTTTGTTATAGACATTTTTGGGCACTTCAACCCCAATCATAAATGTCCATAAACTGAGGGCTCCTAAGTCCCTAAAAGTTTTACTTCACTGCCTAAAGGAACAAGGTCAACTGATTACATCATCTCCCAGAAGTTCTCCACTGAAAACTACTCATAAATGGTCAAAACTAGACCATATTGAAAGCCCAGTGCAAAGGGTGTGATGCATATTACCTTCCCAGTGTACAAGGTGTGATGCATACTGAATTGCTCCTCTGTAGGGTTTGATGGTCGGGAATGGACAAATGGCAGGGACAAAATGCGAGGTGGAAGATCATGGAATCTTCCAGAAGCCTCCCCTCTGACACTTGCCTCTCTGTTTTCGACCAAGGATGAGTAAGAGATCATCATTCTCCAAGTGGAAGCAGGAACTATCAAAGAGAGGACACTAATCAAGATCCCAGAAGATGACTCACCTCCCTATAATCATCTATATATGGATCCCTTCATCACAGAGATCCAGAGGCTGGAAATTTTGTATCTTATAGAGAAGTGTTGTTGGTTTTTCTAGTGTACATTCATAGTGTTGGGTGATCTAAGCTTTGCTTGAGTGAAGAAGGGCTTTCTAGTGGCGGGATGATGCTAGGTCGAACATATGGTTGTAATCCTCTGCTACTTTTCATCTTAATAAAGCTATTCTAGTTTTCCTCCATATTCTTGTGTACTTGTTTATATATGCATTTGTATGGTTAACACACATCTGGTCCTATGTTATTTATGAATATATATCTTTGTTCTTCGATAGCATTATGTTGTTGTGATTCCACAGGTGCTCTTTGAAGCTGGGAAGACGAAGAAGAAGCAGCGAAGCTCTATCAGGAAGGAGAGGAAATCAAGTGCAAGACTAAGGTTGGTCTCCTTGGTTCCCCTCTTGTCTATTTTCATAAAGGAAAATGAAAGTAGACTTTACTTGTTTTTTTCTAAGATAGCTACCAGTCTTAGTGCGAATAGCAGCATCCGAGTGGACACCATTCCCGGTAACAAAATGGCGACTCCACTAGGGAGCGACTAGATTGTTTGTTGGCCTATCTATCTTTGTTTCTTTTATAAACTTACAGACAAAGCCTGAAGCCAAGCCAGCTAGCCTTCGAACTGCATTTGTTATACAAATGAAAAGTAGATCAATGTTGCTTCAGTCTATCTCCAGGTTTCGTTTATGAATTAAACAATCGATCTGCAAACAATGTAATTTCCCTAAGTGGTAGCTCTAGTAACCTCTTTAGATCACCCCTGTGTTTTACATATACTCAACATTACTTACTCGGCCTAAATCCCTGAACTGAATTGTAAACTGTGAGTGAAAACTTGTTTAAAGTCTCGCACTGCTACCATCACACCCTACCTTCAAGGCAGACTATATGCATCGCACTTCCCCAGTGTTGTAGGTGCGCTGCATACTGAATTCACAGTGTGACAGGTGCGATGGTCAGGGAAAGTTAACTTTACCTTCAGACTGTGGTTTTTTTCTCACTGTTTTCAGTCCTATTCAAGAGTTTTGCTGTCTGTAGTCAGTGTATATTTGTGAAAACCCCCTTTTCATGCATTATTCCTCCTCCTTAGTGCAAAGAACTGTAAGTGTTTTTATGTATTATGCGTCATTTTCAGTTCTCTTTTGCAAAAAAGTAGCAGAGTCGAACTGTCGTTTCTGGATCTGAAAGTGTCATAGCTGTCGTTTTCAGTTTTAGAAGACAATCCCATTGTTTATGATAGTCAATTATACAGTTACTATTGCATATGATTTGAATTAATAGTTTTTAAAGTGTCGAAAAGCAATTTTCATTTCGAAATCGCAAAGTGTCTCTCTTACCTTCACTTCATTTTGAAAATAAATTTGTTGAGTACTGTCGCTTTGAAAATAATTTAGATTTGAAATAGTTTCTTATCATCATTCATACATTAAGAGGCTGAAACAAATACATGCATGTGCATTTTTATTTTGCAGCTTGGTTGATTTTAGGACAGTGCATTAATTTTGTTGCTATGTGCTCTTTGCTGAAAGATTCTTACTTTCTTTCCTAGTAGCTAGGTTTTCATTGCCAAAAGAAGATTAACGTTTGTTTATCATCTTAGTCTGCTTTAGGAATTATATACACATCACGCGGTGAACCTGAAAGGCAAATTTTTAAGCAAGATCAACTTAAAATAAATTCAATGAATCTAACAACACTTTGGAACCTAACGCACAACATCTAGAGGTCTAGGCTAGAGACGTATTCCGGCGTCATAAAACCTGGTAACTGTTGTTTTCATTGTTGGTTGGGTGATTCCTCCACTCTAAAACGACAAGTGCCAGTACGGACTTGTGCTCCCACATACCATTGAGTATATTTTGGGAGACCACAATAGGCTGCATCCTTTATCCTTACGAAGTCGTGTTTGCCACCCTATCGATTGCAATGCACTGAACATAACATTTGGGAAGATTGACTGTCGTACCATAAAAAGTATTCTGCAGTTTTGCGATTGGTTTGGTAATCCTCTCTGCCTAGATCTCCAGAGAAGTCTATTTTGCTCCTTTTCAAACTCCTTAAAGGAAAAGGTCCTCTGAGCACTTGTCA
>APFE031380905.1:56903-70085 GCA_000404065.3 Pinus taeda
CCAGCCTCTAGCATTTCTGCAACCATACGTTCAATTTCACTCTTTTGTGCAAAGGGATATTTGTAAGGCCTGATGTTTGGAGGAACACTTCCTGGAAAATGAATAGCATGATCATGATAAAAAATAGGTGGGAGGCCTTTAGGAGTCTCAAATACCTTGGAATGATTGTCCAAGACTTTTTGGAGATCTATAGAAATAGATAATTTCGACATCGGAACCTCTAGTGAACATAATTGTGCAATTACGCCATGTTGTTCTTCCTTTAGAAGCTTTGTCATGCCATTAGAGCTAATTATCTTTTCTAGTTTCCAAGACTTTTTGGAGATCTAGAGAAATAGATGACTTCGACGTGGCAACCTCTAGCGAACATAATTGTGCAATTACGCCATGTTGTTCTTCCTTTAGAAGCTTTGTCATGCCATTAGACCTGATTATATTTTCTAGTTTCCCTGCGATACCCCTTAATTCAACTTCCTTTCCTTATAAAAAAAAAAAAAATAATAATAATAATAATATAAATAAACAAAAATAAATATAAAATCAAAAATCAAAATGCAAAAATCAAATAGAAATAGATCAAGCAAGAGTTCTTGAAAATAAAAGTTATCGTACCCAAAGATTGTACCATTGATCCTAGTACAACATCGCACCATCCATTGAATGGAAAGCATTGGCTATTTCAAACATATTCTTCCGCTGATGATGCTTGATATTATGAACTGTTCTAGAGCAATTTTATAGTTCTCCATTTACACAGCCACTTCCTCTGGGTTGGATATAGAAGCAAACTTCATTCCTTCGCTATTCTTTACAAATGAATTAAAATTATGGGTAACTACCAATCATCAACACTATTACCTTCTTTCTTCTTGATATGTTCTGCTTCTATCTGAGTTCGGACGGGAGTGTAATCGGCCAATGCATCTACCAATATTTCGGATTTTTTTTTCCACATTTCGTGGATGTTTGATATGATCCTTCTTCAGACTGATGTAACCTTTTTACAATTCGAAGAATTGATATGTCCTTCTCTTGAAGTTTGTAGTGGTCTAATTCCGCCGATCTTTACAATATATGTAGGATTAATTTTCTCTTCTGCTGGGTTTTCCTAAGTATATCTCTTCTTTTGCATTTCTTGGTCATTTTCTTGCCCTCCTCCTTCAGCATCTATGTAAAAATTTTCTTCTCAGCAACTTATGACCTTTAGTGTATTTGCTATCACAACTGTAACAAAGCCCTTTTTCTCTTTTTTCTTCCAATTGTTGTTGTGTAAACCTTGTAGGTTGTGGAAGGCTAGGATCAAAAACACTTCCATATTTATAGTTGTGAGTGGTATGAATCCTTATTTCCATAATTCCACTTTCAATTTTTCTTGCCCACCTGAATGCCTTCTCTAACGAATCAGGTTCCCAAAGATGAACCTTGTGTTGAATGTTATCCTTTAAAGTCCCTTTAATGAAATCAATCCTTTGCTTCTCTGGAATATCATTTACCCTTATATTCAATTTTTGGAAGTCCTCAATGTGCTCCACCATTGAACCCTTTTGTTTGAGATTTATCAATTGACTAAAGAAGGTGTTACTCTTTGTATCCTCATAATGTGCTATCATTTCTTCCGTGAAAATTAATCAAGTGACAATTGATTTACGAGAGCAAAGCCATTTATACCATAAAAAATGATTCAGTTCTAAATATAAATATGCAATATGTACCTTTTGTAACAGTTGTACACCATGTAGATCAAAATATTGCTCCATATATAGTATCCAATTTACCAGATCCTTGCCATCAAACTTCCTCATATCGCTTTTTCTTGATTTTAGGAGCTCGATATTGAATCTGCTATATCTCTGTGATTTCGAATCTCCAATAGCTAAAATTGTGTCATGTGGTAACCCTCTGAGTCCTCTTTCTAACCCCGCAAGTCAGATCAATATTGGATTCTCCAAGGAATATTTATGTCAAATCTCCCACGTTGACCTGATTATAGGCTGGTTCAGTAGAGTGAAATCGTACGAAGTGCCACGAGTCACTGTTTCAACCTTAGGACCTAAAACTGATATACAGAAAACTACGGTCCGTCTTCTTTCTGTAGCTTCTTACGAAATTTCAATCTAATGCTCAAAGAGAAAGTTAGGATGATTTTCCCAAGGTCACATGTTTGGGATGTAATTCGGGAGCCTACAGAAACCCTAAATGTCTTGGACTGTATCTCCGAAAATATAGTGAAACAAGATCTAAAATTCGGGCCCAATCTTAATTAAGTTTTTGGCTCAAATGGGTTTTGTATAAAATAAATTATAGCTAAAATTCCACGATGACCTGTTTGAGATGGAATTCTGGATCTTTCAACAACCCTAACTTCCTCAAATCAGATCTCTAAACATACAACGAGGCAAGATCGAAAATTTGGACCCGAGGTTCAGGGAGATTTCATCTCAAATGGGTTTTTGTTGTAGCTTCTGAAACGTTGCAGGAAAAAAGTTATAGCGAAAATCCCACAATGACCTTTTTGGAACAGTGAAACCCTAGAATCCAAAGCTCTAATACCAAATGTTATGAAACTAGCTCACAAAAGATAGAAAAGATAGATCAACGACTTAGAAATAAGCCTCTTCGAGGGGGAAACCTCCTTTACATTACACAAATGAACAATTCTTGGATGATACAAATGACAAGACCTCCTTTCTATATATAGGAGTCTAAGGGGTCATAATATAATCAGAGCCGACATAACAATAATAATGTAAGGGCACAACAATAAAAATAGTGAGCTTCTATGGGGCACAATAATAACATGGGCACAACAATATAATAAGGGGTTTGCACTAATAACAATAAGGGGTTACATTAGTAGTATAGGGACCTAACATGGTGATTATGAAGTGTATTGATAGTATAAAATTGAATGAATTTGAGAGTTTATGTTTGTGTTGTACTTTGTTGTGTGTGTGTGTGTGTGATTTTATTTTTTTTAAGAGTTTGTTAAAGTGTTTGTTTTTTGTGATATTGGTTTATGATTTAAGAATTTTTTATCTAAGGGTATTTACATTGTCAAAACTACCTTGAGATCGTGTTCGGTTTGGGCCACACCAACCCTTAACATTGGTGGAATTTTATGTCTCCTTCCAACTACTGTGGAGTTTCATAATTGGATCACTTTATAAGATGGGGCACTTCAAAACCAAACACGTTAGTAAAATTTGACTAAACTTTGGATTTATTAAATATTGAGATGATTAGAAAAAAGAATAAGCTACAAATATATTGATGTTTGAGTATCAAAATTGAGATGATTTTATATTGACTTATTTTATTATAACATGTTTTTCAAAGAGAAATAACCTAATTAATTGAAAACCCCAAAACTTTCATCTCATTTTGTTGACATTTTTAATTGTGAGGATGAGGTTGTTAGTACTAAGCCAATACAAATTACATATTCCATTTTTCCATAACATATTATATGTTTGCATGCTATAATAAAACAGTGACAACGATTAGCAGAAAGTCCAAGAAGACACAATTTTTGGCCACATTTATTAGAGCAACTGCTTAATAAAGGTGATATAGTTAAGATTTGGAAGTCATAAATGGAAAAATCCACGTAGGAGAGGAGTTAGTCCATTAGGATTTGAACTTGGGTCATCTTCATAACAAGCACTCCAAATTGTCTCTAAACCACAATACAAAGTTATTTCAAAACATATATTTTTCTCTAGAGAAAACCTCTTCAGGCCTTCCCATTTTTCTCATATTATTTGAACGAAGGGTAATTAATTTCTAACCATGGTAGAAATTGGTAACTAAATAAATTGAAACCTCCATCAATCTACATTTAGGAAATTCATGGCAAACTCCACATTGAGGCAACTTTTTTCAGACTAATTGAGCTAACCCATTGAGCATAATGTTTAAGAATGTGCTTCCTCCTTATAACACATAAATTCAAATTTAGAGAGAAGTGGGATATGCAAACTATTGTAATCTAGACAATTAGATCATTACCCAAAGGAAGCTCTCCATTCTATAAATAAGCAAGTCTTATACATCAACTTGGTTTTATTATATATATATATATATTATATATATATATATATATATATATATATATATATATATGTATATACACTTTTTTCCCTTTTAAATAAATTTATTATTATTATTGAATATGTTTATTTTCATGTCTAGTTTATTCATTTTAACTTAAAAAGTAATTTAGTGGAATAAATGTTTCTCTTAAATCAATTTAGAAATTCTTTTATTTATTTGTTGTTTGTAAATATATTTTGGGGACATCTTTTTCTAAAATTTGAAAATGTCATTTAAAATAAACAAGTTTTTTATAAAAGCTTGACAATATGTTACTTGCAATAATTGAACTTGGATGAGTATAACACTCCTCTATTAAGTGTCTTAGCATGATTCAATTCACAAAAATGTTGAGCATTAGGGTCTATCCTAAAAATATAATTCATCATTCTCTTTAACCTAGGAGAGATTAAAAGTGTTAGTACCTTGCAACCCCACATCAATATCCATAACCAACAACTTGCTTAAATGTATATACCTTTCCTTCATTCCAATATTGAACATATATAAATTTGAAGGAGAAAACAAATGTTCTTAGTTGTCACCAATCACATGCGTAGGTTGACTCATCATCTTGATTTAAGGAAAAATATACCATTTAACATGATTAGCTATTGGTTTGTGAGGTAGACTTTCATTCTTATCAAATGTCTTTGTATTGTGCTGTCAACCTATTTCCTTATGACTATAAGGAAGATGAATTTTTAACAACAAGGTGTTTTACAATCAAGTATGAGGACAATGTTGTTACATAAAAACATTAAAAAAATAGAATAAAAAAATAACTATATAGGTATATGCATTTGTGACAATGTCTTAAAAAATAAAACCAACATATATTCATCTTAAATAACATACAACATATATCTATATATATTTATATTATATTATATATATATATGTTATTTAAGATGAACTTATGTTGGTTTTAGAGAGATAGAGATAACATCCAAAATGATTATTCAAGTCTAGATCCATCTAAAACTTGATATATGCAGAGAGAGATTAAATTTCTTAATGTGTAATTTCTTTAATTGTTATGTCGAGGAGGGCTTTACAACCCAGTATGAGAGAAATGTTGTAGTGTTTGTAAAATGTAGGGCTAGATAAAAAATAACAATAAAACATAATGTGAGAAACAAAAAATAATAATAAATTGATTCAATTAAATATATTATATTATAATTTTGTTTTATTATTATAATTATAAACAATTTGTTTTGAAAAAAATATTTATAATATGCAATATCACATTAAAAATAATTTAAATTAATGATGATTCAGATTTGCAACTATGATATTTCATAACATATAATTGATAAATATATATTAAATAAAAAATAAAAAATAAAAAAATTGTTTCTAGAGGTGCTCCCCAACCTATTATGGAAGATATGTTGTCATGTCATGTAAACATTAATGATTTTCAAACTGTGGGTTTTGACAACCCATGGTTTTTCACATGTTATTATTTTCTAATGCAGCTTATTTAAAGGATAAAGTTCCAATGAATTTAAATATTTTTTTTATAAATTTCTTTTAAATATAAAATGAAGAGCAATTCATGCACATATATCATAATAGCTTTAATAACAATCAATAATTAAACCAACTTATATCCTCTTAACTCGATATCTACCAAGCATTAACAAGGATAAAATCTCTTTTCACTCTAAAAGAAGTTTGCACCTCAAGAAATTTGATCCCCCTTGACGTTTGGTTAGATTCCAAGTTAAGATGGATCTAGATTGGTTAACAAACTTATAATTAGAAATAATAATATTTCTATGTGAAATATATATATAAATATATAAATAATAGCCATAAATTAAAATCATTTCCCCATATAAATTAAAGCAATGATTCATATTCAAAACCATAATATTTTATTTGTGAGTAAAATTTTGTATTACCTTTGAAATTCAAGATACATTGCTGATAGATCATTTGTCAAAAATAAACTGACCTAAATCCGCCACAAGGGAAATTAGATATGTTGGACAGTAAAAAGAGAGACAAAGTTTCAACAAAAAGAGACCGCAACTGACCACAATGGTGCCATATCATAATAGGACTACAAGATAAAACAAAATAACTACAAAATAACTACAAAACAACATACTCGAGAATTTGAAGATGTCACAGGAGCATGGTTCCTTGCACTTATACCAACTGGCAAAGAGGGCTTGAACTCACATTGGAAGTGACTCTCCAGATGTGCCAAGTGAGCATCCAATCTCTCCGGACAAGAAAATTGATAATGATGCACCCTCTAGATCTCATTTAGGAAGGGAATTATATCTCTCCTATCTTCATGTTTCTCCTTCAAAACTCGGCCTAACAGGGTCTTCAACTACCAATGTAAGGTGATGGAATGTAGGTATTGGTTCCTTCTTCCCCTTGTATAACCAAGGTCATGAAGCCAACTGGAGACCTTCTCCATAATTTTTGGATCTGAATAGGTATAGTGATCATTGATGGCATATGTCTCTAACTGATGAATCTCCTCCCAAATGCTAGGAGAAGTCATTGAGTGATGAATGACAACCGCTTCCTAGGCCTGAGGTTGAGCATGTGACTGGCCTTGCTAGCCACTCATAGCAATCCCTTTGTGAGTGTGCATTTTCTAACAAGGCATTAGGGACAAATAAATAGGATACCAAACACAAAACCGAGGGCACAACTAACTCCACCAAATAGAGTAACAACCAACCAGTGCCCCCCCCCACCCCCGCCCCCGATTGTAAGCCAATGATAAAAGAGACAACAGAGACCCCCAAGCCACCCCAAGGAAGCAACAACCCAAAATATGTCCAACTCGTGGAAACTTAGCCTTAGATGAACTCCAAATAACCAAGCAACAACTAGGTGTAATGCATATTACAAAGTTGAACCAAAAAGAACGACACCATCATAATTAAGCTTTTAAACCCTCGACAAGAGAGGGACAAGACTAGAAATGGGAGACTTCACAGAAACCAACAAAGACCCAAAAGACCTTGAGACCCAAAAGACAAGGATACATCAAGAGAAATGTGGGATAACTATAAAAGAACCATCCATAAACATAAAAAAGTAAGATAAAATTTATAAAGCAGGAGGCAACCATTACTGATAAAATGCTACCCAAGAGCGCCAAGGCTGACAAAGGCGTTAACTTTAGCAGTTGAGCAAAGGCACTAGTAAAACATGATTTACAATGTTCTCATCCCCGTTGTATCCCAAATCTCATATCTATGGCAACTTTAGGACCTGGTCCTGCATCACCTCTCGCTCCCCCGAACTAAAAAAATGAGTGCCCTGACATTAGAAGCAAAAGAATCTAGATGTCAATGTGGGTCACTGTTGTTGCTACACCATGGGCATGCAACCCCGCGCTGAGAAAGACCAAACATCACTCCATAATTTAGGCAAGTTGTCCCTAGCTTCATAATCCATTGTTTTATTCAGATGGAAAAATAATTCCACCATCGACGGGGGCATAATCAAAACTAGTCATAAAACCAAACTCCATGTAGTAAAAAAACAAGCAGAGGGTCTTGTAGAGAATAAACCATCGTTCAAAGGGAAATCAAGTATCTCATGCCTCATGCATGGGAGGGGTTGTCCATGCCATCCCCCCCTCTTAATTACAATGGGAGGTGGTGGGGTGGAATACAACCCTCCCAACCTTTGCTGACATTTGTCCTTGCACCTTGATCGGGGCATAACAATTATATTTTGAAACTTCGTATATAAATTTAATTAATAAACACCTAACAACTTAATACTTATCATCAATGTTGTGTATATCACACTAAGAAACAAAATTTATAAATTTATAAAACATGCCAAAGAAAAGTGTTGAATGTATACATGTGTAACTATATGTATTATCAAGATTTTAATCAAATTAAAACCAAGAATATTTCCACAAATAGAGATGTGAAATTTATATAAATATAAATAATATTATTAGAAACTAGTATGGATCCATCTTAACTTTGGTTTTACCAAGCCTTGAGTGGAATCAAATCAAACTCAAAAAAAAGGACTTGCACATTGAGAAATTTGATCCCTCTTAGCTCTTGGTAGTTTTGAATTATCCATCTAGACTCTTGGTAGTTAAGATGAATTTACTGACACCTAAAAGGAATGTGATCATAAACAGGTACCCAAACCATTGGCTCCTGTTGCTCTGCATTTGAACCTATTTTTTGTGCACTCTCAGGCTCACGGGGCCCCCTGCTCCTGGGGGCCTCGGCCTCGGCCCCCTGCTCACAATGATCCCTTTGGATGGAGACTCCCTTCCTACCTCTTCTCTCTTATCTCAGCAAGATGAAAATGTTGTAGCTTTTGCTTCCCTGCTCTCTTCTATTGGCCCCCCTTAGTCTCCAAGTTCATAAAAAAAATAGATGACATTCCTAAAATCATTTTACCTCCTTCCCTTGCTAGTCATGCAGCTCTCTCTCTCTCCAAGCGTGTCTTGGTTAGTTAGTTCATAGGTCTATGGCATTTCCTCTGCTCTATCTAGAAGTGGGTAGAATGGAATTGTTCCTCCTCTATCAGCAGAAAAATCTCAATCAGGTTTTGTGGAAGAGGATATTATACTTTCCACTTTGAAACAAAAGAAGACCAAGACCTGATTTTCAAGAATGGTCCATATTTCATGGACACTAGGGGCCTCTATATAAATAGGTGGACTCCAAATTTTGATCCAGAGTTATATGTGTTGAATGTTGTGCAATTTTGGGTGAGGCTCCCTCACCTCCCAATCCATTGTTGGGGAGACGAATCGGTTAAAGTAATAGGAAATACAATGGGAAAATACATTGACAGAAGCGAGCACAAGGAGAATATGCATGCGTGTGCAAGAACATGTGTTGAAGTCGACCTAGGAAAAGGGCTTATGGAAGCAGTAAAGATCAAAGTCGACAGCTGGGTGCACATACAACAACTTGACTACGAGAAAATACCATTCAAATGCAAGTTATGCCACAAATACAGTCATTTTGCTAATAGATGTCTGAAAAAAATAAGAAAATGAAGAAGTAGAAGCTCAAGATCCAAAATGGGAACAAGTTAAGAAGAAAAAGATAGAAAACAAACCTTCTTCTCAACCCTCTTCATTCTCTCAAAACCCCTCTCAAAATCCCTTTCATAACCCTTCTCTCTTTGTTCCTATTCTCTCAGCTCCTCTTCCTTCCCCCTCTTTTCCTCGACCTGCTCTCATTCCTCCCCCGCCCTCCTCCACCCTCCTTGTCTCTAATCCCTTTAGTCCTCTTGATGATCCAGTTATCCCCTCCTCTCCTCCCCCCTCCCCCACGCTTCTCCCCTTCCCTCCCTTCCCCGCCCCTTCCTCTCCCCTCCTTTCCATTAGCCCCCCTTCTCCTTCTTTTCATCAAATCATCACAAGGAATCAGTCCAAAGACTCTCTCTCTTCCCTTGACCATCCTAAAAGACCTAGAAGAATATCTAATAGAGAACTAAGAGACAAATTTGCTGCAAAGGAGATGGCTAGTACCTAGCAACCTATGGATACCTTCTTAGAAAAGAACAAGGAGAAAACCCCCCATCCTTCAAGAGGTAAAGGTCCCTCTGCCCCTAATCAGAATATTTAATGAATCTTGTCTCTTGGAACTGTAGAGGAATGGGAAGCCCTATGAAACTCAGAGTAGTTGAATATTTAATAGCAATGGAAAATCCAGACATTCTCATGGTCCAAGAGACAAAAATAAATGAACATGATACAGGAAAAATGATCCAAAAAATAAGGAGTTATGAAGGCAGAACACTCCAAGCTTTAGGGGCATCAGGAGGAATCTGCACTCTTCGGAAGAAAGGGAAACGGGATTTAGTCCATCAACTAAAAGAACAATACTAGATTAAAATAGATCTAAAGAACAAAAACGTTGAAGAACAATACTACATATTAAATGTCTATGCTCCAAATCATTACAGAGAGAAGGAAGTCTACTGGAATACTCTAAAAAACTTTCTCCCATAGGTTCAAAACAACAGCATTATAGTTGGAGGAGACTTCAAATTAGTACTGAATGCAGTTGATAATTTCGGAGGATCTTTCCATGCAGATCCATCAAGGGATACAATCGAACTCATTATGGACTCCTACAACCTTCCATATTTTTCTCCCATCAATGGAAAATACACATGGAGTAATAAGAGATTAGGAAAAACAACATTAAGGAAAGGCTTGATTGCATCCTAGTTCGGGATAAAATATCCAACAAATTCAGCTCAATTAAATCAAGAATCATTCATACCACATATTCTGATCACAAGCCAATGGTGAGCACTCTTGGGACTCTGGGGAATTTAAGCCCAACTCCATTTCGATACAATCCAATATGGAACAATAGTGAGGAAGTAAAAAAAATAACAACTGAATTTTGGTCTCAAAAGATTACAAGCTCTCCAAAATTTGTTAGGGAAACCAAACTAAAAGCATTGAGAAAGGAAATGAAAAATTGGGCAAAGAACAACCATAAAGAAACACAAAAAAGGAAGGCATGGATAATTAAAAAAATGGAGCTAGCCCAAGAGACAAAAGAACAGCATGAAGAAAGAAAAGAAAGCCAACTCCGGGAAAAGAAAATATATTGGGAAATATACAGAGAAAACAGATTTGAGGAAGAGGAATGGAGATTAAAATCTCGTAGCCTCTGGCTAAAGGCAGGTGATAAAAATGTTTCCTTCTTTCATAACTCAACAAGGATGTGAGAATTATTAATCAAATAGACAACATAAAGGATGATGAAGGCAGAAAAATCAGAGGATGAGATGAGTTGAAAAAGGAAGCGCACAGCCACTTTAAAAATCTTTTAATAGCTAACTCAACAAATCCTGATCATGAAGCCTTCATCCAGCATATTCCAAAAAAAATCAGTGAAGAAGTATACCGAGAACTCACTAAAGAAGTGGAAGAGAAGGATATTTATTCAGCTGTGTTGGATCCGGACAAAGCTCCAGGCCCAAAGGGATTTTGCATTGCTTCCGATCGAAACAATTGAAATTTAATAAAAAATATTTGATCATAATGATAAGGAATGTCTTCAGGAAAAATAAGTTAGGAGGATTTACAAATTCCTACAAGTCCCTCTTCTTTCATCAAATTCCAACCGATTTCCTTGTGCAAATCTTCCTACAAAATCATCACAAAGATTTTAGAAAACAAAGTAAATCCTATCCTCCTCGATCTAATTTCTGAAAATCAAGGAGGTTTCGTGCCCAGCGGACAAATCCTCGACAACATCATGATAGTGCAAGAAGCCTTGCATTCTAGTTTAATGAGGAAAGAGCAAGGTATTATTCTAAATCTAGATATGGCAAATCCATTCGATAAGATGAATCTGTCATTCCTTTCTATTGTTCTATAGAAATTTGGATTCTCTACCGAGATAATTGACATAATCAAAGCCTGCACAGTAGGCCCATGGATCGCTCCTCTGATCAATGGTAGGCCAAGTGAGTTTTTCCAAAGCTCACGGGGTTTGAGACAAGGTTGTCCTCTTTCACCCTTTCTTTATATAATCATGGAGATTCATTGAGCAGATATCTAGAAAAGTGCAGGAGAGATCGTATATTAACAGGCCTCTCTATCTCCCCTAGAGTAAAAAGCATCAACCACTCATTATTTGTAGATGACACTTTAGTGATGGGAGGTACCTCATGTATAGTAGCTAGAAGGATAAAAAATTGCTCAACAACTTTTTGGAAGTCTCAGGAGGTCTCCTAAACAAAACAAAAAATTGCAGAATATATGTCTAGAACACCTTTCCTCACGCTCTTTCAAAGAATATCTCAGATATTGGATATCCCCTTTCAAGCAAGATGGAGTCATTTCCACTATCTCGACCTTCATATATCTAAAGAAAACCTGAAGACAAAATTGTGGAATAAACATATAGAGAAAATGAAAAAATATATATCCAAAATTGGGGCATGAACTCGCTCAACCTAGCAAGTAGAGTGATTTCAATCAAATCAATGCTCACAGCTCTTCCAATCTATCAGTTTGAAGCTATCTTAGCTCCTGCTAGCATCCATAAGAAAATCAAGTTAATAATAAGGGGATTTCTTTGGAAAGGAGGGAAAGCGAACTCAAAAAATTGTAGAATGGGATCAAGTCACCTTGCCTTATGAAAAAGGAGGCAAGTCCATAAGACTCCCTGCTCACCTGAACTTGGCTCTTGGGGCAAAAATAGCATGGAGGTTTATCATAGAAAATGACTGTTGGTGGAAGAAAGTTATAGAAGCTAAATATATGAATCATGCTTGATCTCTCCTTCTAGAATAAGGCTTCTCGATCAGTCCATACACTCAAGTATGGAACTTAGTCAAAAAAGGTCTTCCTCTCGTGAAGGAGAACTCTTCTAAGCTTTTCCGGAATGGAAAATTCAAAATTTGGGAAGATAGCATAATGGGAAACCCTCCCCTAGCCAAGCAAATAAATCTCCAAAACTTAAGAGGTTGGATGAGCACAAATGGAATTACCACCATGAATGACATCATTCTATGCAAAATGGTAATTGGCAGAATGGAGGACCACTAATCTTCCTTGGAACCTCAAATCTCAATGGAACTCATTAATAATCCTTCTAAAGGGAGTTTCCCCTCTAAGCCTTGATTCCCAAGATCCATTTAGATGGGACCCTAATGTTGGAGAGTACTCAACGAAATCTGGTTATATGACCATCCAAGCTCAACAAGATAAACAAGAGTGGGTTATGTTATGAAACCAGCTCACAAAAAGATAGAAAAGATAGATCAACGCTTAGAATTTAGCCTCTTTGAGGGGGAAACCTCCTTTAAATTACACAAATGAACAATTCTTGGATGATACAAATGACTAAACCTCCCTTCTGTTGAAAATGAAACAAGATGATGGAGCTTAGTGAGAAGAAGTCGCCTTCACTAAGTGTGCCCGCAGGCTATTTTTGGCGCAAAGTCTATTTTTAGACTATGTCTATTTTTAGACGTATGGATCATGGTCTATGAGTTGCAGGATGCTATTTGTGGATGATTGGTCAAGTTGGTAAAAATAGATGGACTTCTATTTTTAGACATATGGGCGGAGTCTATTTTTAGACT
>APFE031380908.1:0-16279 GCA_000404065.3 Pinus taeda
AAGTGAAGCCACTCATCATTCAAGATCCACCTCAGCAATCAACTAAGGAAAAAGCTCATGGTAAAAATACTGTACCTGAAACAAGCACATCTGAAGTAGTCTCAAGGAGAAGAACAAGAAGTCAGATGACTAAGGAAAAAGTTAAAGTTGTAGCTGTTGAAGAGAGTCCAGTTTCCAAGGGAAGTCTAAATGATTTATTATAGGCTATTGACTTTGAGCAGTCTCTACCAGTTCAAATTGAATTGATACAGTCAGAACAAGAGAGAACCAAGAAAGCCAAAGCCTAAAAAAGGCTTAAATTTGATGGGTCAGCTGAACAATTTGTTTTTAAACCTAGAAGGCCTATGACAAGGAGATTCCAACAAGTACAGGAAGCGCTACGAAGAACAGAGGAAACAGGGGAAGCGACACAACGCCAGCAAAGGAAGAACACAGGCAAAACAATCATTACATCCAAAGAAGACAATATAGCAAACCTGAAGAGAAAATTGGAATCAGCTAAGCATGAGATTGCCAAATTGAAGAAAGCTGCTAGAAGACATGCAGTCATACAAGCAAACTATTACAGAATTAAAACCCTATGGGAAGAAAATGCAGCTGTAGAAGTGGTTGATTGTAATACACAATTTCACACCTGGACAGTGCCGGCAATCAAAGAAGCCAAGTACATCAGGATGATTAATATGCAACTGAGAGCTGGGAATAAGGTTATGAAGAAACAAATAGAAGATCTGAAGGCACAGCTAAGCCAGCTTAAAGGACCTGCTAAATGAGTTTACATTTCAAGTAAGATTTTGTTTTGAAATTTTGATAAGTTTGCTTGATCTTACCTTTCTGAAGAAACCTAAATCCCTATTCAGCTTTTGGAAAGTCTAAAAGAAGTTTTGACAACCAAGTACTCGATTAATAAAGGTCTCGAGTTGAAAACAATGTTTTTTTTTTAAACAACTCAGCAGTTTCGTAGCGCGCTACGAAACTGCTGAAGGTGATGATTTCAACATAAATAAAGCAGTTTTGAAGCAGAAGCGGGAAAATTTTGAAGGATAGATGTATACAACGAGAACATCTAAAGTTACAACAGCCAATCAAACAAAGACAAGTGGAAATAAATGGTTTGGATCAAAGATTGCATTTTGTCATATCATGAGAAGATTGAAGCACGGTTCAGACAGCTTGAATACGTTTTTCCTTTTTGTTTTTAAAGACAGTGGATAACACATCATCAAATCATGTTTCAAAATAGTGGACAACACATCAATAGACGTGGCCACCGTCATGTTTTGAGGAACAAAAATCCAAGACCGACTTATGTGGAATTGAAAACCATAAAGCCGAGAAGCAAGGATAGTCTCCTAATTTTCCTTAACAATGAAGAAGATACAGCATTCAAGAGCAGCGTGGAGCATTGAACACCCATCTCAGCCAAACTGAAAGAGAACCAGATGTCAAAGAAAGAGGATTATCTTAATCAAAGCCATGATTCATGTAATATGGAGTTAGAGTTCAATTTGATTTAGATCTCTAAAAAACTCCTGTTAATAGTTTGTTGTATTTATTAAATAGTTAGAGTTTAACAGCTGTGAGTAATAGAAGTAGTTTTCGAATTCTCCTCATGCTTGAGGAGGAATCTCAATCAGTTAGAATAAGAGCTCTATATATAGCTGAAGCAGCAATGTACTCAGGGTTGGAAATTTTATGAAAAGGCTGGTATTTGGCTTATGTAAAACTCTGTTTCAGTAATACAAGTTTGGCTTTACTTCTCAGGATTCATGAGGGATCTTTATGTTCAGAATTGTTGATGTTTTTTCCTTTTCCTAATTCTTGCAGTGGTAATGGATGTATAATCACTCGATTCACGGATGTGCTCTGACTCCTGTATAATTTTATATAAACTTGTGTGGTCCTATTATGGGTTTTTGTTCTGAATAGTTTAAATGCTGAATGACTGACCTTCATATGTAAGGTTTGAAATTATTTGTTATTTTAGATTATTGACTCATAGCCCAGTGGATAGTTGTTAATGTGTTTCCACCATTTTCATCTTTTCACAGTTGTATTAAAAGATTAGCCATCTTATTTCTATAATCAAATCATTTAACCCATTAGAGAGAGCCCTCTCAGGTTGAGGAGGCTAAGCCTCAGCCTAAAGTAGGTTTGAAATAGTTACTTAGAGTCAACCTGACCAGCAGCCTATCAGGATCTGATTTTGAGATAACAGGAAGGTTAGATTCCCATAACCCAAAAATGTCAGAGTTGTTCCAATAGTTATCCTTGATTTGGCAGAAGGCTTGAAGATGGTCCACATTTCCATACAAATATTTTATTTGGAAATCTTTGTCGGCCAAGGGTAAATAATCGAAGTCCTTATGAGGTGCATTCATAGGCGCGACGTTCAGGGCTGCGGGAGCTTCCATGTTTGGTTCTTGTGTTTCAAACTGGAATTCGGGCTTTTGTGGAAATAATGGACAAAACAACAGGCTTGGGGGTCTTTTTATGAGAGCTACAGACTGATTTTACTTGAATTTGGCTTTTTTGGGTAAAATTCACAGAGGAAAAACGAAATTACTGATTCGGGAAGTGAATTGGGGTAAATACCTGTTTTTGGAAGCGAACCGTGTAATTTGCAGGTTGCATGACGAGCTGCAGAGCACGATGCTGGGGTTTGTTGGCTGGGTGACGGACTGGACGTGATTTTCATGGAGCACAGTAGCAGAGAATGTGGGTGAAAATGACATTTTCTCGACTATTTAACAAAATTTGGCTTTGTCGGGGATTTTTGGCATTTATTGAGCAGCTGACGTCACAGTGATGGGATATTTTGTCGTGACGCGAAGTGTGGTAAGCGGTTTCCCCCCACACCACTTTTGGGGTCGGGTGGTTTCGGGCAGGGAGGTAGCGATCACAGTGGGAACGTGACGTGTGGCAAGGGTACGAGAGTAATATCGCCAGTTCCCTGCGAGTTAAAGGTCGGATGGAAGGGGGGACGCGATATGAGTGTGAACCGTTGGATGAGCGGGCCCAGATCTGACGGCTGACTGGCGTCGGAGATGGCGGAGGGTTAAGGAGTGGGCCCGAGTTTAATAAACATTAAATTAATTACATCGGGCGCGATTTCATTGGTTGGAGTTTGTTTGTTGTTAATTAACCAGATGTTAATTAATTCCATAATGCACGCGGGATTTAGGTTATTAACAATTTCAGATAAATATTGTAATCCCTGCTGCAATGTAGCTATGGCCGTATTTGACCGGGGTGGAAATATTAGTATTTGGGGGATTTTTATGTATTTTACATAATACAGGATTGGGAATAATGCAGGATTTATATAATAATTGTCAACAGTTAATATGAATGAATTAATAAACGAGCGCTAAGTTTAAATGTTGGGAATTTCACATAGAAACTTAGGCTAGAGGTAAACAAAAAGGGGTTTTTTATGGAGAATTTTGCCATTTTCTTAAGTAAACTGAGATTTTACTTGGGCAAAGGTTATAAGATGGAATGAGTAGTCTATGAGGAATATTAAGAGCCGATCTTAATATTTTGAGGAAATTAGTAAATGATTGGGAAAAGTATGAAGGGGAGTTAGTCATGTGATCCTGATCTTGAGATGTTTTCAGTATAATGCCTGCTTCACACTTGTGATGTCATTTCTGCAACACCCTCTACCTACCCTGCTTACTTTGCCTAGCATTTTTCTTCTTTTTTCTTTGGGTGCACTTGAACTGGCAAACCCTCATCATCTTCTTTTCTTTTCATTGCAATCCCACCTACATCTACACTTATAACATCCAAGGGCTCAGATTTAACAGTTGAGCTCCTTTCCTTCTCTACCTATCTACTTATCTGCCAAGATTGAACAATTTGGACAGATTTTATTCTTTATCTCTAAAACAAGTAAATTCAGACATGAACTAGCCAAGATTGAGTTGTTTGGCCATTCATCAATGGTGGCACAAGTCAACAAGTTGCACACCAACAGATTTTGTAGAAAATAAAGTAGTAGTGGCATTTTGGACTTGCACACTTTCTTGGTCTTTTGTTTGGGGTTCATTTCTTTCACTTTTTGACCATTTTATTCTTTTTGCCCTTTGATTTTTCTTTCAGGGCATACCCTCTTTACATTTTTAAAATTTTTGATTTCTTGACAATATGGAAAACCTTTGCAACCAGGGAAGGTATGAACATATTACAAAGCTCAATAATGCCAATCATGAAATATGACACCTATTGGTATAGGAGAATAACAGTGGCTCCACTTGGGGATGGCTTTCTCTGGTGGAAAGTCAAGAACAACAAGTCAGATAGCCTTCTCCATAACTTTGACTGTGCTTTGAAATCTTCTTTTGCTGGTTGCTTTATTATATGTACAATAATTACACTTGGGAAGCTTAGGGCCTTCTCTTCGGGCTTCAACTTCAGCAAGTTATTATCCAATCCAAACTGAAACATTACAACGGTATAGTATATACATGTTGAAACATTAATATATTAGACAGTTGGATCAAAGTAGTGTTTCAGCATCCGGCCATTCACTGGCCCTTCTTCTGTCTCAGTGCCATCCAGGTTCTTCAAAAAGTAAGTATTGTTCCCTTGTAAAACCTGGATAATAAAAGGTCCCTTCCATAAGAAGTCAAACTTCCCATGTTTTCCCTTATCTTCCCTCCTGGAATCCCACTTTATAACTTTGTCTCCAATGTAGAAATCTTCTGCCTTGGACTTCTTATCAAATATTTTCTTGAGTTTTTCTTGTAGCACTTGGGATCTTTAGTATACCTCTTCTCTGGTCTGCTGCAAATGGATAGTCTGATTTATTCTTCTTTGAATGTCATTGGGTTCCACCTGAGCTTCTTGCAATAATTTCATTACAGGGACTCCCAAAGATGAAGGAGATACAACCTCTATGCCATAAACCAATTCATAGGGGCTTGTTTCAATGGATCTCTTTGTAGTTAATCTGCCTGCCCATAGTGCATTTATAAGTTTCTTGTGCCAATTTTTCTTGTTGTCTTCCAACAATTTCTTAATAATATTGATCAGGCTTTTATTGGAAGACTCAGCTAGACCATTACTTTGAGGGTAATAGGTTGTGGAATGGCCTAAAGTGATATGGTATTTGTGACAGAAGCTTATCATTTTCTTGGATTTGAAAGCAGCAACATTGTCAGTTATGATATTTTCAGGACAGCCAAATCGGGACAGTATGTTGGTTTCTAAGAATCCTATAATCACTGTATCATTGGCTTGTCTGGTAGGGATGGCTTCTATCCACTTGGTGAAAAAATCTGTAGTAGTGAGGATCCATTTATGCTAGCCAGAAGAGGGAGGATGTATCTCTCCAATGAAGTCTAAACCCCATTGTTGGAAAGGCTTTTCTGTGGAAATTGGTTTAAGGGTAGAGGCAAAAGTTTCCTCTTGCCTTAAAAAATTTGACATTTATGGCAAGAAGTGACAAATTTCTTCACATTAGAGAACAAAGTGGGCCAATAAAATCCAACTCTTTGAATTTTATCTGCAGTTGATTTCCAATAAATATGTCCACCACAGTCCCGTGCATGAAATTCTTTGAGCACTTTGTCAGATTCATCTTTTATTAAACAATTTAATAGAATACCTTCATGATTTTTCCAAAATAAGGCATTATCTAAAATACAAAATTTTGAAGCTTTCATTTTCAAAAAGCTTTTCTTTGTTCTGGATAACCCTGGAGGAGCTTGCAGGTTTAATAATACATGAGTTATATCAGCATACCAAGGTGATTCTAAGAAGGCCTGATTGATCTGTGGAGTCGCCATCTCCTGTTCATTATCCAGTTCATTGATATCAAGGGCTTGAAAGTTTGTTTCAGTGATGAGTTTAACCAATCCCTGTCCTTTTATAAGTTTTGTGGGTTTTATTTCAATATCATATTCCAATATATTAGTTATCCATTTACCTCGTTTGCCTTCAATTCCCTCTTGAGTTAGGATGTCTTTGATAACATCACTTGGTACATAAGCTATTACATGGGAGTACAATATATAAACTCTGAAGTCTTTAATAGCTTTCACAAGTGCATAAGCCTGTTTTTCCATGATTTGGTATTCTAGTGGTGCATCTCTAAGTGCTTTACTAAAAAAGGCTATATGTTTTTCATATCCTTGATCATCTTTTTGTAGTAAAACAACAACAATGGTATGTTATGATGCAAATGAAAATATCATGAAGTCTCTATCAAACTTTGGACTTGTAAGGATTGGTGTTCTAGTCAAAGCCATTTTAATTTCTTCAAATGCTTGTTTGGCTTCTACTGTCCATTTAACCTTGGAATCATTTTTTAACATGTTGTTTAGCAATCTGATTAATTCAGCCAAATTATGTTTAAATCTCCTTAAAAAATTGATCTTCCCTAGGAAAGCTTGAAGTTCTTTGACATTTCTGGGGTGAGGTACTTGTAGAATGGCTTGTATTCTATTAGGATCAATTCAGATGCCATCTTTGGAGATGATGTGGCCTAACAATTTGCCTTCTTCTAGACCAAATAATGATTTCTTGGGGTTTAATGAAATACCATATATTATGCATTTTAAAGACACTTGTCTCAAATGATCTAGATGTTGCTGATCTGATTTAGAAAACACAGTAAGGTCATCCAGATATATAACTAGAAAATTGTGAATTTCTTTGGAAAATTCTATGTCCATTGCTCGTTGAAAGGTTGCCCCTACATTCTTAAGTCCAAATGGAATTTTAACATATTTGAAAGTTCCCCATGGTGTTGTAAAAGCAGTTTTTTTCTTGGTCATCAGGATGGACTAGAATCTGGTTAAAGCCTGAAAATCCATATAAAAGTGAAATCCTAGAGGCACCTACTACCCTTTGTAAAATGTGGTCCATCTTGGGCAAGGGGTAATTGTCTTTCAAAGAAACTTTATTCACATTCCTTAAATCAACACACAACCTGATTTCCGCTGTTTTCTTCCTAGTGGGTACTAAATTAGATACCCACTCTGAAAACCTGATAGGAGCAATTATTCCTGCTTCATACATTCGTTTGATTTCTTTTTCAATTAATGGGAGTAGTACAGGGTTAATTCTTCTGAGTTTTTGTTTGAATGGTTTCTAATTTTCCTTGAGGGGTATTGTATGTTGAATCACAGAGGTGTCATAAGATTTGAGATCTTCATAGCTCTAGGCAAAAACATCCTGGAATTCTTTGAACAGTTCAACATATTTAAGCTTTTGATCAGGGGGCAAAGTTTTGGATAATTTTATCATTTTCGGATTTTCCTCGGTTCCTATGTTACAGTCTTCAATATATGCTTTTAGAGGTTTCATTTTGGGCTTCGTTGAGATATCATTAGAATCAAAGAAATCTTCCAAGGGAGTCAATCCTTTGGGAAAATGATTATCTTTTAAATCAATAATTTTAGAGTCTCCTTTAATGATCTCATCAATATCTATTTCTTTCAGATCTTGCATTTCTTTATTGGTAAATTTTGTTGGATGAAGCATTTGATTTGCACTCTCTGCTGAAATGTATGTTTCTATTTTATCCTTTTGATCAATCATGCTAACAGTATCTATGTCTATATTTGTGCTAGAAAACTCTTCCTCTAGAGTTAAAAAATTGTTGATCTGAATATCGTTATCAAACACTTGCCAGTTTTTACATTATCAGGTATGGTTGGCCTGTGTCTAATCTCAGCTGTGAATTGATGATTAGGTTCAAACAGTAATTTACAAGTGCTGGCGAATGTTGCTAAGCTGTGAGCATGCAAATTATGTTTCCTTGGAATTTTGGCAAGTTGTGTTTCAAGAAATGTGTTGAGGATGTCAATTGTTGGTCCTCTATAAGCTCTCGGTCTGAGATCAATTGTGAGGAAGTTTCCTTTTATCTGTTGAATGACTAAATCAGAGTCTCCCAAAACTGATATCCTGATTGCCCCTAAACTTTTGACCAATTTAAGTCCTAGCAGCAAGGCCTCATATTCAGCCATATTATTGGTTCATTTAAAGTTTAACCTGTAAGCATGACCTTTTGCATGATCATTTTGTAGATTATGCATCCAAATTCCAGCTCCTGCTCCTAGTTTGTTAACTGAACCCTCAAATTCTAAGTACCAAAGGGTTTCATGTTCGTAGTTAGTATCAGGAGTCTCAGTAATCTGCTTGATAGGAGGATATAGTTCTTTAGTTTCATCTGGCTTCTCTTGAGTGTTTGATATATCATTTTTCTCATAAATTTCTTGAATTTGAACACTACACTTTTTGTTTATAATTTCTTCTTATTCAAATGCTAAAACCTTGACATCAGTTGGAGGATCAATTTCAGCATTGTAGAGAATGAAGGAGTCCATGTCAGAGTGCATGGAGTAGATGGGAAAATTCTGGGGTTTCTCCTGGCTACTTAGCACATATTTCATTAAAGTTTCTTGGTGCAATTTCTTTGGTTGGCCAAATACTGAAATAGTAGCATAGGACATGTCCAACTGTAATGATCTTTGAAGCTTTGCACCCCAAGACCTGGACAACAACATGCCATATTTTGGTGGAATATCAACTACTACTATGTCCATTAAAATGGTTTTGGCAGGGTATTGAACTAATGAAACAGAAAAATCTTTGATCAATCCTAGACATCTGACCTGGCTGGAGTCAAAAGAGAATAAGTCTTTATATGGCCTGGTAATATCTAGTTCCAACTTCTCCATTACAGATTTAGGCATTAAGTTATGAGAAGCACCGGAATCAAACATGGCATTATGAAGTATTTTATCATGTATGTTCAGACTTACATAAAAAGGAGGAACACCTCCATCTACTGTTTTTCCATTTACCTCAGGTCCAAAAATTAATTCAGGTTAATCATCAAAAACATTTACCGAATCTTTTCTCATAGAAATTTGGAGTGATCTGCTAATTTTACCTCTGTAGACATCATGTTTAGCCAATTCTAACAATGGGATGGCTATGTTTAATTTGCCTATTTCAATTTCAAGATTAAAAGGTTTTTCAGTTTGGATTTTTGTATTTTGGACCGTGGGATTCTCTTTTTCTATTGTCTTTTGTGTGTTTTTTCCTTTTTCAGGAGTGGTGTTATGGGCTGAAGTTGCTTGCAAATCAATTGTTGGGGGTTCTTCCACATTTCCTTTGGGAGGAATGGAAGTGGAAGGTTGTCTGTTAGGTTGTTGATCGTCTAATACATCTTCAATTATTGGGTTTTTTGGGTTAGGATCTGTTCCAGGAAGGGCTTGTACAAGGGGTTTATTGATTTTAGCTTTGTTAGGCTACTTGGTATCCTTCTGCTTATTGGTTTTGGGGACATCTATTCTTCTACTTCTCAGATTGTATTTCTTGTGGGCTTCATAGATAGCTGAATCATATCCCTCACTAAAATCAAATGACTCACCTGACTACATTTGAAATTTTTCAAGAGTGTGAGCTTCTTGGTCCTCTTGGGTCAAGAAAACTTGTTGTTCAATATTGAGGCCCATTAATTTAATTTGAGTGTCTTCTGGTGGTTCATCAAAAGTTTAGGCTTCAGCATAATTTTCTTGGAATGGGGGCCTAATGTTTGGGTCAGGCACATTCTTTCCAGTATTAGAGTTTTGATTTTTCCTGAAGTTTGGATTTCTTCCAGTGTTGCTTGGTTGGCCATCCCAAGAAGATTTCCTCTCAATTGTTTCTACTCTATCTCCAAGTCTATCCATTCCTTTAATGATAGCATCTAATTTTTGTTCAAAAGTAGAGGGTTATTCCTTAAAAGGTATCCTCCTTTCGGCTTTGGCCCGAGCTCGCTTAGAAATCAGGTTGGCCTCAACGCTAACAGCTATACTCGGCATCTCTTCTAAGTCTAGAGAAAACAAAAACTGCAGCGCAGCAGGGGAACCTGGCCGTTTTTATGATAGATGACGTAGCTGATTAATCGTTGCTGGAGCAACTGCTCAGGTAGGCGATGATGAAGGTCAAAGAGGGCTAGCCAATGACTAAGAAAAGAGCTAGCCAGGGAGAAATAAGGGACACTATAAATGCTGAGAGACGAGACAGTAAACATGAGGAGCAAGAGGTAACAGAGGATGTCAAGATAAGAGCAAATTACGCTGCGAGAAAGGTATACCTGGGGGAGTTTATGACGAGCGAGGCGGTAAAGGCGCAACTGAGACAATTTCGTCGATACCGAATGAATGAAGACTGAGTACCCAGGCACTTTGCGGTAGTGGGAGAAGGGACTCCTGATTCGGAAGACGTGGTAGCTCAACATAGATTCAAAAGAAGGAGAAAACGACTGAGTGCTAAGGAGATGGAGGGGAGGGGTAAAAATAGCACACTGCAAGGAGAGAATCCAAATGAGAAAAGGACAGGTCACAGGGAGAATGCTGATCTGCAAAAAATCCTAAGTCAGCCTGCAGCTGGATCTTGTGCCGTCGGCGTTTAGACTGTCAGTGTTACAGGAAGAAGAAATAATTACCTGATGCTCTGCAACAGAGATGCAGAGGTTCGTCCTCTTGTCGGTCCGAATATTACCTGTCTCGCACGCTTCATCAATGGTGCTGAACGAGACGCTGCTGTTGGTTTTAACCTTCATGGAATAGGTTGATTAACCTCTGAAGAGTTACATCTAAGGGTGCCAACTTGCATTCCGCATGGTTTGTTGGCTCTTTCATCCGCCTCCTTATTTAGATTGCAAAGGACATGGAAAAATTGAATCTCTTCAAAGTTCTGGAGTAGGAGCCAATTGCGTAAAATGACTTGCTGCAGCATGGTGTTGGGCGAGTTCTGATGATGGATCATTAATCGTATGATGATTGAGGAGTCCCCAAATACCTTAGCTCTTTTAATTCCCAGACTGCACAATTGAATGAGGCCTTGGTACAAAGCCAAGGCTTCAACACTGTTATTTGTAACCTTGCCTAAGCTCCACTCATAGCTGAGAATATGTTCCCCATTTTCATTAAGTATTAGACCCCCTGCTCCAGCTATGCCTGGGTTTGATTTGGAGGCCCCATCGAAGAAAAGAGAATTGCAGTTGTTCCTTTGTATCCAACTTTTAAAATCTTGCTCTTGTAGTCTAATTTCCCATGGTCTGCCCTACTTTTTGTTCGGGGTGTCCTTCTTGAAGCTGCCTTGGATATGATGTTGCCTTTCCAAGATATAGCTGATAAAGGTTCGTTCCTCCACTGTGAAGTCTGTTGCTTTGATTTTCCCTATGGTATTAATTGCAATTGCTTCCTGGGCCAGGCTTTTGGCTTTGATGCAAGTTATTCGAACATTGGGAGTTTTATCTTGAAATATTTTTTTGTTTCTTGCTAGCTAGATTCGCCACAGCAGAGTATGAGGGAGAGTGTCCCAAACTCTTTTCGCCAGACTGCTCCTTTTTTCTCTCCAAGGGCAGCTTTTTTCCAGATGTAAATTGTCTCAGCTATGCTATGCTGAGGATTCCAAGTTAGGTTTCCAAGAGGGGATAACTTTCTCCAACATTCACTGGCAAAGGGACACTCTACAAATAAATGATGCATTGTTTCTTCAGCGTTGCAGCAATTGGGGCATCTTGAAGGGCCGTTGATTCCTCTTTTAATTAAGTTCTCTGCTGTAAGAATTTTGCCCTTTAGGAGAAGCCATATAAAAAATTTGATCTTTGGAAGGGATTCTGTTCGCCAAACAATTTTCCAATGATTCCACAGGGGCATCTGGAAGGTGTTGTTGCAGATGTATTGATGGCCTGATTTTATAGTATAGATAGATCCTGAGGGGTCCCAACGGAAGCTGTCCACTCCATCTTTCTTAATTGGGGCCTTGTTATGAAGATGCTTCTTAAGGGAGTTGAGGTTGGCTTCTAGAGCTGTAGGAATGTCTGGAAAGGACCAACCCGTCCAAGTGTGGGAGCAAGGAGCCCAGTTGGAGATTTGGTCCAGATTATGAAGGCCTCTGCTGTTGAGATAGTTAATGATTTGAGCGACTTCCTCATTCATATTCAAGGGAGGGAGTCCCATGATCTTATCTGAACCAAAGTTGATGCTTCCCCCCCCCCCCCAGGAACCTTCGAAGTGTTTTGCTTAAGGATATGAAGGGCTTTCTTGCATAGTCACCAGATTTTGGAAGATTCTCCGTTAGGCATGTTGGAATCAAGAAGTTTTTGTCTAGGAAAGTTGAGGTATTTGGTCTCCAGCACCTTTTTCCACCAAGTTGCGGGTCCAGTTATTAACCTCCAAACCATTTTCACCCCAAAGGTTAAGTTGAGGATTTTTGGGGCTCTAATTCCGAGACCCCCTCTGTCTTGAGATTGAATAAAATTTTTCCAGTTTACCAAGTTGAACCTGCTCTTTTCTTTCTTTCCCCCTTGCCAGAGAAAATGGCGAAGGGTGATTTCCAGTTTATGATGGAAAATGATGGGAGCCTGATATAGAGCAAAGCGATAAAGAGGAAGATAATTTATACCAGATTTTAGGAGAATGAGTCTGCCTACCGGATTGAGCCAGATTGTCCCCCATTGCTGAATTTTCTTTTAACTTTGTCAATGATCTCGTTCCAGGTCTCCGCCTTCAGAGGTCCCAAACTCACTAGCATGCCTAAGTAAGAAAAGTGCTACCATTCCATTTTATATGTGACACCAAAAATGCTAGCTATGTTGTGTACCGTTTGATTTGCTATATTCCATCCATAGACATAGCTTTTTTGAAAATTTACTGCCCCTCCTGAGTACCCCATATATTGATCTAGCAAATTCTTAAATTACCTTGCAATAGTTGTCGATGCACCCCCAATCAGAAGTGTATCATCTGCGAACTAAGAATGATTAATGTTCGCGACTCCGTTTCCATATTTGATTCCAGTTATGAGACCCACCCTTCTGTTGTGATCTAAGGCTTGACTGAAAGATTCTGCCATGAGAATGAAGAGATAAGGGGAGAGAGGGCAGCCTTGTCTGAGGCCCCTAGTAGATTGAAAGGATTCACAAGGGCGGCCATTGATCAGGGGGGAGATCTATGGTCCAGAAATACAGGCAGCGATAGTATTGATGAAAGAAGAATCGAAGCCCATCTTTTTTAAGACAACGAATAAGAAGGAATGCCTTACTCTGTCAAAGGAATTTGCTAAATAAGGCTTTAGCACAAATCCTTTCTCTTGACTAGATAGGCTTGAGTGGATGGCTTCTTGAACCAAAATAATAGAGTCATGGATATGTCTATTGGATATAAAGCCACCTTGATTTTCAGATATCAGAGAGGGAAGAGAAGGCTTGAGTCTCATGGCTAAAATTTTTGTGAAAATTTTATAAGAAGAGTTGCAAAGGGATATGGGCCGAAATCTAGAGAAGGAGGTGGGCCTATTCTCTTTAGGTATGAGAGCAAGGAAGGTGGAGTTGGTGAATCCTCCCATTTTTCCTTTTCTTTGCACCCATTTGAGCATCTTTGCTAGATCTTTCTTAATCAGACTCCAAAATTCCCTATAGAAGCAGATGGGAAATCCGTCAGGCCCAGGTGCCTTGTCTGGTTGTAGAGTCCAGATTGCTCTTTTGATCTCCTCTTCATCAATTTCACGATTTAGCGTATCATTCAACTCCTTGGTGACGCCCTTGGGTAAATACTGAAGCAAATCAAAGTAATCTTTTGCTCCTTGGAATTCAGTGAGAAGATCCTTATAGTGTTTGGAAGCAGCCTTCTTTATGTCCTCTTGAGTGTTGTACCTGTTCCCTTCATTGTCTATGATTGAATTAACATTATTTCTGACCTTTCGGACAATGGCCTGTTTGTGGAAATAAGCTGTGTTTTTGTCTCCCCCTTGTAACCATAATTGCCTAGATTTAATCCTCCACTTAATTTCTTCCTCTCTGTTGACATGTGTTAGCTGCTCATGCAACGCATTCTCCTTATCTTTGTATTGTTGCGATAGACCATGCTCCTCTATATTGGTTTGCACATCTTCTAAATTTTTCTTGACTTTCTTTTGTCTCCTTTGGTTCCTGATAGCTATCTCTGGCCCAATCTTTGAGAGCCCTCTTGACATTCTTTATTTTGGTCTCCCATATGAAACTTGGCGACCCCTCCACATGTTGTCTCCACACAGCCTCCACAATTGCTCTGACTGTAGAAATTCGGGTCCATAACGGGCTAAGTTTAAAGGGAATCGGACCAAGAGGTCGATGTGACTCCAGAGTTAAGGAAATAGGATAATGATCGGAGGCAGAGGTGCTAAGAATGTTGGTGTATCCTACAGAAAAAGTAGAGAGGAAAGATATATTCACCAGAAATCTCTCAAGGCGCTCCATAATGTTGCCACCTCCTATTCTTCAGTTGCTCGAGGTGTATCTGCGGTTTTTGGAATTGTATTCACCAATTCATTCTCGTGTATAATTGCTTCCATATGGTTTCTAAAAGGATCATGAGTAAAATTTCCTCCTCTTTTTTCATTAGCATGCAGAATCAAATTAAAGTCTCCAGCAACTGTAAGATTTATGGTGCTTTCGCCTTCAATGCTTTCCTTCAAATTATCCCAACAAATTTCCTTTTCTTTGTAGTGATTGGGTACATATACATTGTATATGACTACACTTCTATCCCCCGTCCTGCTTTCAAGGTTGGTTCTGATCCAATTTTGGTTGATGATGGCGGAGTTGCAAATCCATCTATGGCTGTCCCAAATGGTAACTATCCCTCCAGAGGCTCCTCTGGAGCTGCTAATAGTTCCTAAGTACTGCTTCTGATGATCTATAATCTTTTTCATTTCTTGCTGATCTTGTTTTGTCTCTTGAATCAGCATTATTTCAGGTTTCTCATTGTGAAGAAGGTCTCTCAGGGCTGCTATTTTAGAGGGGTGCCCTAAACCCCTACTGTTCCATGAAAGAACTTTCATCATGATGCATTAGGTGTGCGAAGAGGTGCTCGCCTCTCATGATCTTTTCCTGCCGCCTCTTTCTCGTGATGTCCAATGATGAAGGATTCCATTGGAGTTTGAAAGCCCATAGCTATGTCCTTCTAGGCATTCTCATCTCTGTGCTGCTTGGCCGATTTTCTGCCGGGACCTGGTTTCTTATATGTATCACTTGTAGCTCCATGTTCTTTTGAGGAACTTCTGGTTGTTCTTGAAGGAGGTGCCTCAAGGGAGGGCTGAGAAGAGGAGATCGGATGCTGAAGGGGTTCAGAGGGCTCAGAGGCGGGATTATCAGGCAAGGGATCTTCAGAGGATAGGATAAGAAAGGGGTTGGAGGAGGAGGGGATTGGCGGATCTTGGGAGAGGCCAGAGGGGAAGGGGGACGCTGGATGGAGGATCCAGGGATTTCAGAGTTTGGGGCAGGTTTAGAAGGGGGGATAGGTTTCTTTTTTTTGACAGGCTCCCAATGTTCGTCGTGCTCTTCATTCTCAATATTAGTAATCTTAGTGCATCTATTAGCAAAGTTCCCATATTCATGACATACCTTACACTTGAATGGGATCTGCTCGTAATCCAGCTGCTGAATGTGACTCCAGTCATCCACTTTTAACTTTATAGCTTCAGGTAGTCCTTTTCCTAGATCCACCTCAACACAGATCCTTGCACAGGCTTGCATATTGTCCTTGGGTTCACTTCTACCAATGTATTTGGCAACCGCATTCCCTATTGCCTTAATCGATTCGTCTCCCCAGCAATGTAGCGAAAGATGGGGAAGGCGAACCCAAACTGGAACAACATTGGGGATTTCCAGCTCCGGATTAAAATCAGGTGTCCATTTATTGAGATAAAGACCTCTAGAATCCATGAAGTAAGGCCCGTTTCTGAAGATTAGATCCTTGTCTGCTTTGGATTCAAAATGAAATGTGTAATAGCGTTTCCCACAAAATATTATTGATATTTTTCCCGGAATCTTGTCAGACCAGTTGCGTTCTACCCTTCTTTGCACAGTTCTTGCTAATGGCGATAATCCAGTAAATTGTCCAATAAGTCCTTTCTCAGCCAGAGAGAGAGCTACCGTGCGAGGAAGAGTTAGGGGAAGCTGGAATTCTTGAAGAATGTCATGTTTCTTTATGAATTTCGAGATTGCAGGTCTGGGGCGCAGAGGAGGGAGAGATTTTACCAGATCTGAGAAAGCTTTCTCAGGATCCTCTTGAGAAGAGTCTGGAGGGGCCATGGCTGGGGCCAAGGCCCAGAACGCTGTTGAGTTGGGCCGATCTGCAGAGCTCTGGCTGCGTGCGCTGCTCAGTCGTCGCGCTGCTAAGGCATCCTCTTCCTTGAGGGCTCTATTATTATTATTATTAAATTATTTAATTATTATCATTATAAATATTTAATTAATTATTAATATGATAAATATTTATTCCATTAT